>MU378199.1:63737-117610 GCA_022495175.1 Hypoxylon argillaceum | reverse complement strand
TTTTTTTTATATATTTTTAAAAATTTTTAACTTATATATTTTATATATATATATTTTATTAATTAATAAATTATATATATTTATAAATATAATTTATTTATAATAAAAATATTAAAAATTATTTTTTAATAATTTTTATTAATATATTTTTATATAACTGTTTTATTAATATTAAAATAATTAATAAATTTATTATATAAAAAGTTATAATTAAATATTAATATTTTTTAACATTTTATTAAAGTTATTATAATATTATTATAATTAAAAGTTTATTATTAAATTTATTTATATAATTAAATTATTTAATAAAAAATTTAAACTATAAACTTTTTTTTATATATATATTTTTTATTTAAATAAAAAAAAAATATATATATATAATTAATTATAAATAATAAAAAACTTGATTTTTTTTTATATATAATAATATATATATTTTTTATTTAAATAAAAAAAAAGTATATATATATAAATATAAATTTAAAATATAATATAAAAGTAAATGTTTTTTATTTAAATAAAAAAAAACATGTTTATATAATTAAAACTTTAATATTGTTTTAATTAATTTTTATTTTTAAATTTTACTAATTTATAATATATTGCTATTAAAATAAATAAAAGTTAATATAATTATTAATTAATGTTAATTTAGTTTTATATAATTAATTATATATAATAAAACTAAAATAAAATATAATATTATAATTATATAATACTATTGTTATTTTTATATTTAAAAAAAAATCTTTATATATATAATATATATATAAAAGTTATATAAACTTACTAATAACTCGCTAACATTATATATAACAAAATATAACTAACTATTTAATAAATAAATAACAAGTTATATAAAAAAAATCTAAATATATATTAACTACAATTAATACTGTTATTTTAATAAAAAATAAAAAAAATAAAAAAAAAATATTAATAAATAATATTAATTAAAACAAATTAATTAAATTAATAATTTAATAAAAGTTTATAAAATAAATATAAATAAATAATTTAAAATATATTAATTTTAATATATATTAATTATTTTAATATAAATTAAAAAATATATAATATTATTAATAAAAAAATAAAAATATAATTATAAAAATAATAAAAAAGTTTAAAAAAAAAAGTTTTTATTAATTAAAATTAATTTTATAAAAAAACTTATATAAAAATAAATAATTATTAAATTAAAAAAAAGTTAAATTTAAAAATAATATTTTTAAAATTTAAATTATAATATATATAATATTAAAAAAAAAAAAAAAAATAAAAAAAATATTTAAAAAAAATAAAAAAATTAATTAGAAATAATTAACAAGTAACAAGTCAAGTAAAAAAATATTACTTTACCTGCAATTAATTTTAAAACGATTATTTGGACTAGATTGGGTCAATTAATTAACAGTCAGTCAAATAATTACTTTACCTGTGGGTAGCGCTGGGGTAACATTCTGCAAGGACGCACGTGACTCAAGATAGCTGCCTAATTGCCAAAACGTAGGCCCAGAGAAGGCAATTTCAATCTAACGATTGAATTTTCGAGGAAAATCATAGGACAATGCTCCCACCTCATCAATTTCGCGCCGAATATCCTCGAATCCTCAGACCCAGCACAGGGCCATCTACTACTCACGCACCTGCGTACTCCAACTGGAAAGTCGATGAAAACGACGAGGACTCCACGAGCACTTGCGAAGAAGAGTACAAAGAGTCTCATCAATCCCAAGAATCTGATCGGTCGTCCGACAGCAAGTCCGATTTTGATCCAGAGAATAGCGATAGCAAGGAAGAGTGGGAGATAGAGGTCCAAAAAGGGAAGAAAGTAAGAACAGTGCATACACCCTTATTTTCTACGTCCATTTTCTTATCAATAGTTATAGAAGCACCAACCATCAGGCCCGAGCTTCCGCCCCGTGCCACTTTTCCCTGTAATCGGGGAGAACGGCAACGAGATCGAAAAGACACCCAACGCGAACCAAGCGACACCGTCTACTTCTGCAAGACAGAGACCTTCGGCATACGTAATACAGCATACTATTTCGGATGACAGAAGCCGCGGGAGTGAATTTGATGTCAATAACTGTATATTGGCAGCTCTTCACAAAACTACAGCAAACACAGAGATACCAATACTACAGAGAGTACCCTTTACATCACCGAACCAGTCCGGGTATTTGCAGAGCTACCCGGATCAAACGAAACAACGACTCTTCATTGAACGCTGTACGAACCAAGCAATTCAAGTACGTCGAGTTACACGACCAGCGAGGACTAGAACACCTCCTCTCTCATCGCAAACAGTGAATGATTCTGCCACATTACAAATGCCGCAGAATATGCAATTTCAGATAGATCATGGGGCTCACAATGAGCCGCTGACTAGTGATGATTATACGAGAGGGAAGAACCATGCCTTGAATTCAAATTGTACTAATAAAGATCCATCTGTTAGCGATGCTCTCCGAGTTATCCAGAAGTCTCTCAATATCCCGGATGAGGTATACTTCACTATAGAGACTTTACGGGAACACGCCCTGGCACTAAAAGCAATTCACCCTAGAGTTCAATTGATACATCGCGTGTCGTTGAAGTCAGACACGAAGATGTATCTGGACTCACCCCGGTGGTTGGAGACAATAAGCGCAATGAAGCCCTTGTTGGTGATCTCCATATTAGGAATATCTCATCATACGTGTCAAAGAACCCTGAGATCTCATGCATAATATATCGGGACTATGACGGCTCTGTCCCGCCCGATGAGGACTCCGATATCCAGCCCAAGCATCTCTCGAAATCTATCGAATTATTAGCCAAACCCTGAAGACTGCAATCAAATCTTTCTGGGACTATTTCAATTTTGATGTCGATGGTACGGCTTCCTGTGAAAGACCATGTTGTCAAGTCCCTACCTTCCTATCTTCCACACCCGGGGAAATGCCATAAATACCTTTTTAGAAACCTTGAGTGACACGCAGAATCACCATTTCCAATTGTTTCTCAGTCACATACTCACAGAGTACAACGCAGAGTATGAACTAGTCGATGAGATGACTAGCAAGGGTCTGATTACTCACAACTTCATCAAGTATTTGTTCAAACCGGGTGACGTTGTGGTGCAAGGCAGTCATCAGGATTCGAGAGGCTACTTGTGCACAACTTGGCTCGAGAAGGAGGAGCTGAAGTCGACGAAGCGTGGATTAGATACTTACAACTACAACCTCAAGGTCTGGCATTGGAAATTGAGGGCAAATTTTCCCGTGAGCGATCCACCCTATCGTTTGAGATTGACAATGAATATCCCCACGACAAGGTTATCAACAAAATGGACATTCGCCCATTAGCATATGTGGATGAATCAACCAAAGAAAGATTAGAGTGTAGGGGATATTGGTTCTGGAAGTGTCGTGTCCAGCATATGGTATCCTACCACGAAGGTGAGGGTGTGTTTCAAGACACTGGCCGTGAACGATATATGGTCGATATGAAAGTTTATGGCGAGCTACATAAATCCAAAGGAAGCCCTGTCTTCTCCGAGAGTAAAGATGCTCTTGGGCTTGAAGCCCTTCAGAGAGATAATCCGCCAGACGAAAATTTCATTTTCTTAGCCCCCCCAACTATAAAAGGCTTCAATCTTAAGAGGAAGAAATGGCTGGACCTACAGATCGACAAGATCAAACCAGTGATTTGGAACAAGCAAGCTTTCCAGCATCTCGTAATCAAAGAGAAGACTAAAAGATTAATTCAAGCTCTAGTAAGCAACCAAATCGAGGCTGAAAACTCCACGGACCTGATCACCGGCAAAGGTAACGGTCTGATCATGCTGCTGCATGGCGGGCCAGGTACGGGCAAGACCCTGATAGCTGAGAGTGTAGCTGAAATCGCTGAAAAGCCTTTGTATCCTGTCACATGTGGCGATATTGGGACCGAACCGCACCTAGTCGAAAACTATCTCGAGTCAGTACTTCACCTTGGTAACACCTGGGATTGCGTGGTTTTACTTGATGAAGCGGACGTGTTTCTCGAACAACGAGGCCTAGAAGACCTTCGCCGAAATGCCCTCGTATCGGTGTTCTTGCGAGTTCTTGAGTACTACGACGGAATTCTGATTTTGACAAGCAATCGTGTTGGTACTTTCGACGAGGCCTTCAAATCACGTATACAGTTAGCGCTGCACTATAAGAATTTATCAGAAAATCAACGAAGTCAAATCTGGAGCAACTTTTTGTCTCGCTTGGAAGAGATCAATGAAGAGGGCATTGATTTTGTTGACTTGAAGGACAACATTGAGGAGCTGGCCAAGCACAAATTAAATGGAAGAGAGATCCGAAATGTTATCACGACCGCAAGGCAGTACGCAAGGTGGGAAAGGCAACAACCAAAAAAGGAGAATACTCAGCTAGATTACAAGATGATGAAAGATGTTATCGAAACTGTGGGGGAGTTCGATCAGTACATTGAAAAACTAAATGGCGGGTATAGTTATGATCAATTGGCAGAAGGGGAGGGGTTACGCTTAATTGGGGCATGACGCATGATCAAGAATAGCTACTAATCCGGGGTGGCCTTTATGACTGTAATGAAATTATCTATCGGTTCTTCGCACAGTATTTATACTATAAATGAATCTAGTTCGCATAACCTTCGATAATTATCCCTTCTGGAACTCGCTCGCCGTGCCTGTTTACCACTGACTTTTGCGCGGCCACCACCATGCTAAAAAGGCCACAATCACTGCTGGCACACCCACACCGATACCAACTCCTAACGCAATCTTCTGATCCGCTGTCAAGCCGCTACCACCATCCTTATTACTATTATCGGCTGAGGATCCCGAAGTCTCTGCAGGAGAGGACTCCATGCCGGTGGAGGTCTCTCCGGAGATATTCGGGTTCTCTGCTACAGTAGACCCAGAGCCGCTGTTTCCAGTCGCGTCAACATAAACGAGGATATCCGTCGCTTCGGGGAGACACAGAAAGCTAGTATGAGGGTTCTCGTCATCGATACCTGTCTTGAGGATGTATTTCGCGCAGGAGGGTGAAGCTTCATCAGTACTAACCACCAGCAGAGAGACGTCGGTCAACAACTAAGCATCTATAATAAACGGCAGGCAAACATAATCCTTACCAGGTTGTTATTTGAGAGTAAACGCAGTTAGGACCACAACTCGGTTGGCCATTGGTCTGGCAGGTAGCAGGCTTCCAACAAGTGACGTCGCAGCATCCAAACGCGTACTGAGGCCCCTTGCTCACTGTTGACGTCCCGGGGCACGTTATCGGGGAATCTGTTGCGATAATGCCTGTTAGTCGGATTGTCACGATTTACAAGCTAGATAATAAAGAGCGATGCGACAGACCTGGGTGGCCGCTTATAAAGCCAGCGGTCTGGAACGCGCCGCGGGCTTGGAGGACGGGAGTAGGAGTGATCCGTGATACGCCGGGGTCAGCAATGGCGATGCTGCTGGCAGCAAAACACAAGAAGCTATAGATTATAGCTGATTGTTTTTTAAACATGGCAGATTTCAAGATTGATAGATGACAAGAGATTCGGTAGTTAGACGTTTGCCAAGGTATTCGGCTTGGCTTTATCACTACCTGACTTATGTATGCTATTTTGGAGCTCCTATTTTGCCACAATAATGCTGCTTCAGCTTAGCTCCACTCAGCTAAACAGCTATTGAGTTCGTGATAGCCAAATTTAGTTACTGCGTATAAGACATAGACAAGCTTGAGCCAGTTTGGGCAAGCCTAGGCTCAGCTGAAGGTGTACATTGCTGGCAATTGGGTCTTCCACACGCCACTGACGTAATTATCCTAAGCCTTTGGAGTCGAATCCTAAGGTCGAGACTATGATGGGCTACAACTAAAGTAGGTAGGCGTTTTTCTTGATAGTTACGCTAAACAAGCAATCGCTAAGTTGTGATCATTCTAGAGACAAAAGTGCCGATGAAGTGAAGCAGTGCGGAGAGTCAGCCACCTTGCTGACAAGACCGGGGTGCCAAGGTTTTGTTGATCTTCACTTTCTCGAAGTCCACTTAGTCAATTAGGTCTCTCAGGTTTGCCTGGTGCCTTGTGAATTGAGTCCAGACCCAAGCTAAGTTCTTCTTAGAGCGATACTGCGGAAACCTGGTTGAAATGCTTGATTGCAATAACCTTTGAGTGCTGTCTATATATTAGCTTATAAGGACTGCTCCTAGTATTTCCCGCTTTTCTTCTCGTTATCTAAGCTAACCCTCGGTCTTATCATTCCTCAAAGCATTCCAATCCGCTATCTTGTGGAGACATCTAGGGATTTAGACTAGTGGACCAGGGTAGGAGGAACCATTCAGGGGTGGGGGCCCGGGGAGGGGGGTTCAGAAGTGCTAGGTTCGACTTAGATTTGACCAAGCCTGTTTGATATGGTGAGACGGTGTGGGTGGCACTGTTGCAGGGGGTTGCGTTGATTAGGTCAGCGAGACCCTAGATTTTTCATTTTTCTATTTATTAGTTAGCAGGAGAGTAGTTCTCTACCAGGGAGATACATGGCACAATGGAGGTCGATGCCTTCGGCATCGACTGACTAGATCGTTGCGCAGTATTTACAGTAGTTTTGCTACTCTAATATTATTTCGATTGTTTTTCCAGACTACTGTTATTATTGCCTCAAATCTCTAGAAGTGATTTTCATGGCCGTGGCCAGTCCTCTAGAGTGCGTTGTGTGTATATTGCACGCTTCGTTTCAATGGTCTACATTTTTATTAGTCTAAAATGCCATATGTACATGATCAGCTCAAGTATATAGGACAAGTTGTCTACAGACTATAGAGCACTTACTTTTACGGCGACTCTAATAAGGATAGCGATGTATGAAGTTAATCGGAATTGATAAACTCGATCTCTATTTACCACAAATACAAAAGATGCGCTCACGATTTACTAGTCAATGTGCAATAATGTCTAGTCATATTATCGCCTGATAGGAAGGTCCCGGCTTCAGCTTATTAGCTCAGGATATCATTAATTAAAGCAGAAATCAATCGTTTCTCAACGAGAATGAGGAACTAGCCTGAGAGATGTGGGAACCCTAAAAGAAATCTAGACACATCGCGACATTTAAATAGGAGCAGGGCCAACTCAGGCCTTTCGATGGAATTTTAAACTTACATGCCAAAGCTAGCTATTGCGACCCCATGTGCAAGGGACCGCAGATAGTCAAGTTCTCGGTTTGACCCGGGTATTCGCAGCGCTACCCACAGGTAAAGTCAGTTAAATAATAGCCTCTTGACTTGTTTTACCTGAATTGATCGCAAAAAACGCTTGTTTGACTAACTTGCCTGAATTTATTGACTGAATTAATTAAGTTAATTGATCAAGTAACTTAAGTAATATACATAAAGCGTACAGATTGTAAAAAAGCAAAGTAGGTAGGTAGGTATAGGTAGGTAAATAGAAAGGATAGTAGGTAGGGTAGTAGGTAGAGTAGTAGATAAGGTAGTTAGTAAGGTGGTTAATAGAGTGGTTGGTAGATAAGGTAGTAGAATATAGGCTAAGTAGATGTAAGTGGCTAAGTCAGTAGCTTAGCAAGTGGCGTAGCAAGTGGTATAGCAAGTAGCTGTGTAAGTAGCTAAATAAGTAGGTTTAAAAACAAGGTACTATTTAGCCTACCTAAAAAAAAAAGGCTTCTTTTTTACCAAAAAAATAACAAAAAATATTTTAAAAAAATAGAAAAATTAATTGAAAGTAATTGACAAGTAACAAGTTAGGTAAAGAATTATTACTTTACCTGCAATTAATTTCAAAACGATTATTTAGACTGGATTGGGTCAATTAATTGACAGTCAGTCAAATAATTACTTTACCTGTGGGTAGCGCTGGGTATTCGTCCGGTCGAAGAGGCTGGTAGCAGTGTCGCATTGGCCTATACGTGACCCGAGATCATTGTGAATGCTACTCTAGAGGTCGCGCACTCGGCACTCTCGTCAGTAGTGCTGCGGCTCGGTTAGCCAAGTCGTTAATACGCTATGTGCGGGTATAGCGATATCGAGATTGCAGAGCCGCATGGGATTTGATAACGAGACGGGGTGGTGAGCCGATAACTTAATCAAATCACTGCCTCCACTTCTCCATGTTGGAGGGGATGCATGGCTGATGTGGAAGGGTGGGAGCTGCTCTTGTCAACCATAGAAGTGGCATTGGGGGCCGGCAGTTTCGCTCCAACATCTACCCAGCCGTAGACCCTTTATCTATGGCGCAGAAAAGCGGTATAGTCAATGTGGTGTGACATCGCTGATCCGATTGGAGTAAAGTTATCACCCCGACTCAAATTGCATGAGCCACGATAATGCAGCACTGGGAGCTCGGCGATGATAGCGCATCGTATCGTCAATTGGTCGCTCGCTTCGTGAGCATGATGACACGCAGCGGGCTGACCGCACGGGTGCATGGTATGTCTAGTTCACGCTGCCAATTAAATCAGGAATCAAGGCTTACTGGGGTTCTACATGAGCGCAGTATTATTTTCAGCTTGTCGCGTACATGATGTTGCTTCCAATACATTCCCAATAGGGGTTATGACAAAAGAATGGTGTGCGGGCTGCATTCACGGCAACCCCGTAAGGGTAGGTTCGCCCGTAATGCACTACCAATGCAAGACATAATACTGAATAGAGGGATCTTCATCAGAACTTAGAAGGGCGTAGCGAGCTTCACTGACTACACTACGAACTGTAAACTGGGTGGTAAAATTAACAAACCAACGTGTAGGCTGCCTAGGCCGTCCATACTCCTCCCTCTCTTGCCACGAGTCCGCTGTCACGAAAAATCTTATCGCAAAGCTATCACTACTAAGTGATAAAGTTATGGACCCTTTTAGCATTATCTCGGGGATCCAGCTATGTTGGCAGTAGGTACAATAGCCCTTATGAACCATCAACAATTGCGATTTGCTAACTATCTTCTCTATAGGGCAGGTGAATTCTTCATGCAGGTATATGAGTCATGGAAGAAAGCAGACAAGGAGATTTCGGAGCAATGCATGACTATTGAATATGTCTGGATAAAAATGAAACTTCAGATTGAGGTAATGGACGAGATCCTGCCACCGTACAGTAAGCACCGAAGACATGTCGAGGACAGTGCGAGAGTACTCTCCGGAAAGTTGTATGAGGCCGTCCACGCGATTGACGATGTAATCAAACGAAAACCTGGTGTACAACATATTACCGTCAAGAAGCCTAAATACTTACTGTTGAAAGAGACCATCGATAAAGCTGTGAGGGATTTAGAGGACTGGCAGCGGCGCTTTGACCCCTCTTGGTTTCTTATACTTCGGATGGCAGAGAATAAAGATGGATTGGTTAAACCAAAGCTCAGCGACGCCGCTACGAAAGTTAAGGAATTGGCGGGCGCGCCTAAAGAAAAAAACGCCTTTGATCTGGCGAAAGGGCTGCTTGATGCGACTTCACAATCTGATGGTGATAAGGGCATTTTTCTCCCTGAGAAGAGGTTTGACAGGCAACCAATCCCGTACTCAACGGCCGTACTAGTCAGACAACCCCAGTACACCTCCAAGTGGCTCATCATAGACTCAGTCCAGTGCGGCGAGCAGGCTAACCTCGACGAGCTTACGAAAAGTGTCCGATTGCTCGCTAGCAAGCTTAAGAGAGCTGATCCTCGTACTTTTGGCCTATTAGAGTGCCGAGGCGTTATGAAAGTGAATGGCGCTAAGCCGTCGTTCGATTTCATTCTTAACACTCCCAATGGCAAAGACAAATTCGAAAGCCTTCGTAAATCTTTGCTATCTCAGAGTACCCCGTCGCTGAGCCAGCGTGTCTCTATCGCTAAGGAGCTTGCCAAGTCGATCAGCTATATGCATACTTTCGATTTCGTGCACAAAAACATTCGCCCGGAGACTATCCTCCTCTTTGATGACACGAAAGCAAAGAGAAAACTCACTTTCCTTGTCGGCTTTGAAGGCTTTAGAGCCGTCGATGGTGCTACCGCCCAGAGAGGCGACGCTGAATTACACCGCGATTTATATCGGCATCCGTCACGGCAGGGGGATAGTCCGGTGCAGAGATATGGCATGGAGCATGACATATATAGTCTTGGCGTGTGCCTTCTCGAGATTGGCCTGTGGGAATCGTTTGTTGGCTATAAGACACTGTAAGAGCCGGAGCCTGGGTTAGGTTACGGCCGGTTCCTCGACTGGCTTAATGGGCAAAACCTTAAGGACTCATACAATAAGTCGTTCTATCTCAAGGACTATTTTGAAGCCCAGGCTAAGACCGTCCTCCCCCAGCGTGCGGGCGATAGGTACTCCAATATCGTCCTGAATTGTTTGACCTGTCTCGATGGGAAGGACGGCGACGAATCTGGCCATGTCGATGAGACTGACTCTAAGGATCCGAAGATTGCGGTGGGGGTCAAGTTCATTGAAGAAATTCTATTGCGCATTGATGAACTTAAAATTTGATATACAGGTTACTCCGGGCTCTCACAGGATTTCACCAACGGCAAATTTCAGGACCTAGTTTCTTAATTACAAGAATGACGATTTTGACATGCTTTTCGTCTAGAATGGCACAAAAGTGAATATACCCGACATACATGTACCTAAGCATCAAGTATGTGAAGGCCGAGTTGTTCTTTTTAGCCTTTCCATACGGTAATTTAAACTAATACTATAAGAAGCGTATTTCCCCAAAACTTTGAATAGTAACTCATTAGATGTATTTGAAAGCGTGCCTCTTAATTATGTTCAATTTGTTTCCTTCAAACCCATTCTTGGTTGATGATAGGTACGACTAATTCCACGCCTGTCGTTAGCAATTATCAACTTTAAATTGCGCGTTACAGGCTGTCAAGTCATCCGCAGTACAATTTTTTAAATTCAAAAAGGCAAACGTGCTAGTCGTGAGGCTCGAAGTCTTTGAGCATCAGATTATGCCCATGGGTTGTGGTGCGCGGGCCAGGGTCCATATACTGGTTGGTTCATGGTGTCATCCGGCGGCGTCTTCGTTATATTCGAGTCTGTCAAGTCAATCAAATTATGCTCGGTTTGTGATAAATTCATCCCTAATGAGAAATTGACATTGTGCTCATCAATCTTCACAGTAGCTTCGTTCTTTTTGATTGCTCCAACAGATATTACCGCTTCACGGTTCTGTTTTTCAGCGGGCTCGAAGAATTGATCCAGGCCAAAATAAGGCTGAGGGCTCTCCTCCGGCATCTTCTCCGGTTTGATTCGTGAAAAGATCAATTCGTTCTTTTGAGGAGGCGGGGAAGATGCAACAGATGAAGTACTGTATCCGGAATCTCCGTGCTGCAGTGGCCAGGGCGACTTCTCAGGAGCTTTCTTGGGTGGCTGTAGATCTGGTTGGTTCAGCGGCGGAATTGAAGATGCAATTTCTTTATGATCCACATTTTGGAGATACCGGAAGTTCTCTACGTAGGTGTTTGACTTTGAATTCACCAGGAGAGCTGGGGGGACATCACGCTCGGCATCCCCTACTGGAGAAGATGAAGGTCTAAGGGGCGGTGTTTCCCCGTATCCCCCGGTTCCCGCACTAGCCAGATCCGATACGACGTGATGGGTCTCTAGACGAGGACTTGGCTGTGTTGTCATTCGGTTCAACGGCGAATTTTGGGCATCAGATAAAATGCGGCTGAGATCTAAGGGTGAGCTGGGTCTGCTGGCGTCCGTAGATGAGATGCACTCTTCGGATTCCCCTACTGAATCATCTTCTGAATCAGGCCATTCCCCGGATGGTGGTGCGCTCCAATCCCTAGGCTCTGAGATGTATATCCTATATATTATTAATCCCCAAAGTTATGACACCACTCAAGATAGAAATCTTACTCTTCATTCGGTGCTGGCTCTTCGCTTCTTGGCTTAAGCCACTCGTGACTTAAGACTTCATTAACACTAGGTCGTCGAGTAGAAACAATATCCATGAGTTGCATGATAAATATAACTAGACTTCCGCTGGATCCCAACAAGGCATGGAATGGAAATGCTCCTTTTCCATCTATATATCGACCGACGGCCAGGATATCTTGGAACGGTGGTTTGCCTGTCTGAATGCAGAACGTAACGGCACCGAGGGACCATATGTCGGCAGCCATCGTGTAGGGCATCTCTCGTTTGGGGTCGACAACCTCAGGAGCCATGTATCCGTCCGTGCCTGCCTTGGTCTGGGCGCTAGCTAGCTAAATAGTTGTACACGAATCAGCATTCATCATCCTCATTCGTAGTTCTCCTTATATAACTCATAATTCAGGTCACGCACCTCAATATCCTTACTGATTCCGAAGTCAGCCAGCTTAACCTTCCATTCGGGTGCTGGTTTATGTATCAGAACATTCTAGACGCAGTGGCTTAGCTTTGATTGAAGAGAACTACTAAGCCAAGAGTCGAACCTTACTGCTGGCTTGAGGTCCCGATGCATCACCTTCTTTTCATGCATAAATTTCAGTGCTTTAGCAATCTCTGTCACGATGAGTGTACTTTCAGACTCCTGAAAGCCTTCTCCACTTTCGTGACGGTCTTGGATATGGTGTTGCAAATCCCGGTTCGGGATATACTCCATAGAAATGTAGATGTTGTGCTGATCCTTAAACCACCCGAAGAACTCGACGAAGTGTTGCAAATGGTCTATACCGTAATACTCTTTCGTTGACAGTCGAATCAAATTCGGCAGCTCTGGGGTTGACTTTTCCGTTTTTCGTATTCGTTTTACAGCTCGAACCTGGGGCCGATTCGCGCTGAGGATTGAACTAGTTGTCTCTTTCCAGACCTCCCCAAACCCACCTCGACCAAGTTGGTCCTTATCACGCTTCCAAATTTCCGCGGGAGAATTGGAAGAGGGATGTCTAGTTTCGTTATTGTCTATCTCTGTCGCCAGTTTCCATTCATCTAGGTTGACTGGAAGATATCCCGACATGGTGACTTAGGATAGATTTAAGACAATCGAAAACGCGGAGTATACTTTTAGACAAATCCGCGTGTTGAAAGGATATCAGAGTTGTGCGGTAGAAAACATCGCGGTGGGGATGTAGGGACTAAGATAGGTATCCTAGTAATAAGATATTCACACACACCTGACCCCCCAATAGAGCCTCCAGCTGAGAATGAGCGATTATTTCAATTCATGGAACCCCAATTCGTTACTTTTCTATCAACATGGATGCCGGAATCAATATTATACATGCCCCATGTCACTTAGACGAAAAAGGTAATGAAGGACGTGGAGGCTAGGACTGGGTTGAAGGTGTGAACACCCAGCCCGTAAGCAGTTTGAGCGCCGCATACAGCTACATGCTCGTGACCCCCGAACAGTTCTAGGGAATATAGACACGGGCGTGTCTTTAGAGGGGCATAAAAATTGTACATAGATAGATAATGCCTCTAAAGGGGTTCTGCGGGGAATATGTAGATATCGGGGTTGGTTGTCTATCGAGTGATACTTGTCTGGGTTTCATCACTATTCCGACTGCTACAATCATTGACGGAAATGCCGAAACAATGCTATGCAACGGTCTGGGCGCGCTCTAATAAATTACATACTACTCGCTCTGGAAGCCTGAGCACAGTCATAGTAGCAATTCTAGGAATTCCTAGCTTGAATCTTTTAGAAACAATTGTTCAGGAGGGTCCGCCGAGGACTAGGTCAAATTTTATAACTTGTGGCTTGACAGGGCAGGTGGCAAGCCACCTGCGAAGCCACAGGTTTGTGGCTGTAGGTACCACAAGCCAAATAGTACCTACATAAGGTAACTAGACTACCTTTTTTGTAGGCTTTTTAGACCCCCTTTTTAACCAACGTATCCTCCTTCGGGAATCAGCCTTCGGCTGACCCCCCTAAATCAATCTTATTGTTCCTGATGAGCTGAAACCAGAAATCTCTAGAAGCGGTATTGTAGCAGTAGTTACCCCTCTAGAGTGTGTGGTTTACACGTTCCGCTTTAGTAACTACCTAACCCGCTTTCTTCCTCGAGGCATATCGAAGGAAATCTGGCCCTTTTCCAGGACAGCTACTCCGACCCTCGTGTACACGTCAGCGCCTTCTTCATCGGTGCTAAGATGAACAAGAAGAACCCAGTGTATCGGAGACATGTTTATGCATGCCGTCCTCTTTGTTCCAAGGACGACACAATGAATCGGATGGTTGAAGACCCTGCTAGGCTCATCGATGACCATATGCTCGGTCTCAACGCCAGTAAGGCTCCAAATAGGCGCCTCTATTTCAAGGGGTGTCGCTAGAATGTTTTTGCCAATGTCATTCTGTGCACCCTTAGCAAACGGGGAAGTGATGGCTTCAGACCACGTAACTTCCCCAAAGGGAACGTCTAGGTAACGTATAGGGCCGTGGTCAGCGCTCATCCCAGGTAAAACAAGTCAAATAAACAGCTCTTGACTTGTTTTGCCTTGATTGATCGCAAAAAGCGCTTATTTGACTTGTTTAGTTAAATCTGTTGTTTTAATTGAACAGTTATTTGATCAAATAATTCAAATAAATCAAGTACTAAAAAAAAAAGCAGCACTATTATAAAAATAATATTATTAAATAGTTTTAATTATATTAAATATAAATTTAATAATAATTTAATATTATATATAAAATATACAAAGTTATAAATAATTAAAAATTAAAAATTAAAAATAATTTATAATAAAAAAAAAAGTAGTTAATTTAAAAAGCTATAATTAAATCAATATTAAATAAATAAATAAATAAATAAATAAGTTTAATAAATAAAAAAAAGTTTTTATTAATTAATTAATATAAATTTTAAAACAAACTATTATTTAAATAAAAAAACATTATACTTTTTAAATAGTTTTTTTTTTATTAAAAAGTAACAAAAAAAAATCAAAAAAAAAAAAATTATTTAAAAATAACTAGCAAACACAGGTAAAACAAGAAATCTTTGATTTGCCTAGTAATCAATTCAAATGCGTTTGTTTTGCCTTGATTGGTCAAATTATCTGTCAAGCAGTCAAAGTATTGTTTTACCTGGGATGAGCGCTGGCTGTGGTAGGCTGTCCACGACCAGGAGGGAACGAGGAGGGGAGGGTCAGCGATAATTGTCTCTAGGCTGTCGCCAGCTCGCTGCCGGAGCAAGGACCTGTGCAGGTACTTGCCGAATATGCCGAAGGCACCGGTAGTGTTAAATGTATTAAGGAGTCTGCTTTCGAGCCCTCTGATAGCAATTGGTCGGTCCGAGGGCACAGTTAATGCTAGGCCAGAATATCGAGTGTAGAGATCCTGGAACAGTTCTATTTTCCGACCTTTGACGTATTGATCAACGGCATGAGGGAAGTTGGAGTCGCCGAGAAAAGAAGCCCGGTTGCTGTAGTAAGTTTCTAGGTTAGCAACTTCACGAATTCTGGTTTACAGGTGATACTTGGATAAGTAGCCAAATAGCGCGATATAATGAAAACTACGGCAGAAGCGAATAGAACACATACTTCTTCATTTTAGTCATCGTTTCGCACCGCACTCCTCCGCCGCACTCCCAGTACGATTGCCTCTCAGTGAAGTATATTGTCCGCCGTGATAGTGCTCTCTCCTGCAAGACCCAGCCCCGCTGATTGAGTTCGCTCTGGTCAACATCTCGAGAGAAGTCGTCGATGGTCTCGCATACGAAGTAGGGCGCACTATAACCCTCCGGTCCCCTCATTTTAACGAGTTGCCTTGGTGGCCGTGGGATGAGAAAGCCATGCTTACTCCCGGAAGAACAACTCGCGGCGATAGTGCAGTACGCTGAGCTGAACACCCGCTCCATGAGGGTAGATTCAACCTCCCAGTCGACAGGGTCTTGTTGTATGATGCAAAGGGAGTCGATCCAGAGGTATTTCAGTCCAAGGCCTCGAGTGACGCACACGGCGTCCTGGAAGGCTCGCGGAAGGCTTGATATTTTGATACCACGTTTCAGCTCTTCAATATTAGACCGGTACGTACAGAAGTATGTGTCCTGTTGAGGTGGCCCCCACCTATGTGAGAGCGCAACGTAACGCCCTGGGTTGGTATGCGCTAGACTAGTCACTATGAGCTGGACATCGTCGGGGTTTTCGTTTATAATAAGGAGCCGCGTTGGAAGGAACGTCTCAGGTGCTGGGTAGCATTGGTGGCTATGGTCACAGTCTCTGATCCACTCTCTCAAAATCTTGAAATGTATTTCCTTCCTGGCTGCCGGTAGCTCTGGGAAACCAACCTGAATGTCCTGCAAATGAATAATTTGGGAACCTAACGGTTTGTCAGCATTCATCAGTGGAGGCAGAGAATTAGGAGGCATTCTGAGAAATTACAGAGAGTGGTGTAGAGATTTGCGACTGGCTGTGACCGATCGCCTTCAATAGCCAAATAACAATTGACCCTCTCGAAGTTGACCTGTTGATTTTGATATCTGTCACCACGGCTTTGAACATTTTGCAAAAGTAATCCGCAGAGCACGCATCCTTCTTTATTCGCTTTCTCCTCCAACCCAGCCACAGAATCCGAGAAGCGGCATGTAAGAGACCATAATTTCAAACTATCACAACGGTAGCAAAGTATCGAGTTTGTGTTCGGTAGTAATGAAATGGCGTTCGGGCTAAGGTTGGTGATGACTTTTCTAGCCAAGTGATCATCGCCGCTGTAATCCCATAGATCATTTAACTAGAGAACCATTAATGCTGATAAAGTGCTCCTAGCTACTGATGCTTGAGGGTTTAGGAATAATATGGGGAGGGAAATTACTTACCGGCTGAAAAAAGGTAAGGATTAGAGTTTGACTTCTCTGCAAGGTAGAAGCAAGTAGATTTAATATAGGCGATTGAAGGTTTAACTTACAGTCTATACAAAACCTTGAAGTTAATCTTCCGTCCGCCGATGCAGGCATCATAAATATAAATAAGATTTGGATTAGAACGCCAAGAGGAAACTTACAAACTAGTAATAGAGAGGTATTTAGTATTTTTTTGTAACTTTAAGGAAGGTATTGTGAGGAGACTCACTCTCTAGCCAGCCACGACCAGCAAAAGCTTTGTCAGTTCTGGGCGCTAGCGGACTCATGATTGTTTTTATCAATAATCACTTACGGTATACTACGCACTCATGAATTGTTAGCGTTATTAGTTTCCGATTTGACCTGTTAGGTGTTATTCAAGGTACTCACATCCTTTTAAATCCAGATACTGTTAAATCAACGCTTGATTCTATTAACAACAATGGAAACAGCCACCTCTCCCTCCGAACTCACATTTTGCTTTCATCGAGGATTAGTTCCTTACTTAGGTGAATATGTGGCAACGATTGTTCCAAAAGCGGACTGGAATTGCGTACCAAGTCGCTATCAAGACGAATGGAATCTGCAGCACCCCCATTTCGCTGCGTATCATGCGATGTAGCTAAATCGGGTTCTATGTGCTGAGGTGCTATCGGGTCGATGCTCCCATTTTCCAATAAAGCAGTGATTCTCTCTAAATTTTCCCTCACAGGTCGTGCATAAGGGCGACCTCCAGTAGTCGGTTGACTTGCCTTTTCCGAAGGCACAGATGGCGCCTCTATACTAATTTCGGGCCCTGGCGGCGGGGGGGTGGGTTTTGGTTCGGATATAGACTTGATACCCGGGTCACAATTGTGAATTGAATTGACCACTTGATCCATTGCTTTATTATAGACGCATCTGCAGATGGAATATCCTTCGGAATTGAGCTTTGGCTTGGGAGGGTCTTCGTCACTTAGGTCGACGGCTAGCAGCCTATCCGATATCAGATCAACAAGACGCCGAATTCCAGTCCCACTAGGGCATCTAGGGTCGGCAGTAATTTTAGCGATCGTTTTACCCACCTCAGGATGCCGGATGGCGGTCTTCATTTGTGGCGTTTGAAGATGCTCCGAGTCAATGACGAAGAACTTCATGTTCCCAGAACCTTCATCGAAATGCTTTGTAAAATGTTTCAGCTCATCGTTTCCATAGAGTAGCCAAATGACAAATTCCAAAAATATACACCCCAAAGACCACACATCAGCCCGTCGTGATCTTTCTTTTTCTGTCTTGGTTTCTAGCTCTGGAGCAGCGTATCTCCTAGTCGAAACCTTGGTTTCGGTTGCCCTGCGGTCGCTGGTGTCATTATGGTGCTTTTTAGAAATTCCGACGTCGATAATGACTAATCTAACCATGTCTTCAGAGTCTCCAACCGGTAGACCGTTGTCTGTCCTAAAACAAACAATATTCTCGGGCTTCAGGTCACCATGGCGTATATTCTTGTCCGACAAATCGTCGAGAGCAGATGCTAAGCATGTGAGCTGTCGGAAGGCATTAACAAAGTATTTACGATCTCTTGATGGGGTTTGCTGGTTCCAAAAGTCCCGGAGGTTTCCATACTCCGCCCAGGGAAATAGGAAAGAGTGTTTTGTCTTCTTGTCGTCGTAAATATAAGCAATTGCCTTGACCAAGTGTGCGTTTTCAATCTCCCTTATAGTCTCGAGCACGCTGGCCTCTTTCTCAGCTTCTCTTATGGCATTCGAGTTCAATGTTTTATATGCCACATAGGGATTCATGTGTTGGTCTATGGCTGTTTCCTATTTACAGCTTATTTAGTGCTAATTTCTTTTTGAATTCCAGACGGGCAGCTTTTCGATGCCTAGATGCCTAGAAGAAGACATACTTACAATTTTGATCTGAAAGCAGTCACGGTGAATCGTGTTCTTTTGTACGCAGCTATGGCCGGACTTGCTGGTCTCAGGCAGCTGATCGATTTGAATGAACGGCAAACGCGTTTGGTCGAAGGTTTCATACCGAAATTTTCTCTCAACAAGTACTAGCGGTAAGAACTTCCATTGGTGATCAACGAAAAAGGCCATGAATTCTCTTATCCAAGATGTGTGGATTATTCTATTGAGAACAGCGTCATACTCCGGACTGATGTAAGACTTAACCGTCCAGCCAAGGTCAGATTGTTCCAGTGCAGCCGGGAACATGCTCTCTTGGAATTCATCATCGTTGAAGTACTCAATCAAATAAGGATTTCTCATAATGATGAGAGAGGCGAAAACTGAAAGTGCTCGCTTGTTAACAAACTCAGCTAGCTTTGGGATAGAATCTTCTGGTGTTCGATTCAGCTTCTTGGCAATCTCCTTGAGAATCCCCTCTATCTTTTCAGATGTTAGGATTGTTGATAATGAAGTTTGAGAGAGGAACCGGTTTGACATGGATGTATGCGAGGCCTTTAGCGCCCTATGAATCTTGTCGAAAACGGCGTCTGTAACAGGAGTCGCCATGATATATACCCGGTTATGAAAGAACTTTCCAAAAGCCTAAGGTAGTTGCATATTGAGTAAGGGGCTTGCCCATAGAAGGACTATACCTTTTGGTATATAAAGTGGTGACGCACCTGAAAATTAAAAAGGAAAAAAATTATCATTAGAGTAATAGTCGCCGTACTCTGGAAGCTGGCGAGCTGCGGCTAGGTAAACAGAAAAATGGGACATGGGGGCCAGACAGACCTTTTAGGTTGTGTCTTGATGTGGGAAATGGTTTGGTTTATAACTTTGCATTCGATATAGCGAGTTTAATTTAGGGGCTCTATAGAAGAGGATGGAATGATTGAGTAGTCAAAATATTAAGAAATAAATGACGTTCTCTTAAACTTGTACGCACGACTTATCAAGCAGCCGTCGTTAAATGAGCCTTACACAAGGGTGTGCAGATGCTCCAGCACCAGGCCATGTAGCACTGCCGCAATCCAGACATACTGCAGCGAATAAATGATGCATTAGCGGGAAAATATGCAGTTTGGGTTACAACTGCTGTGTTATTGGCGACAGCTATGATAGCTATAGTACTGTTGTGGATCCATCCACCTACCAGCCCTCTAGGCTATACCTCGCGCACTTATGTATTTCTACTAGGACTTCCTCAGGAGTTTACCATTGGCTAGGTTGATTTCTGAGGCAGTGTCTCAGTGCCCATCTCACTTCGTGATGGCCCTTCAAAGGCCTTCCAGGGGGTCGAATAGCCTATTGGCATCGTCCCCTATTCAAAATTCACTCACGAATATATTAGAAGCATCTTTGAGTCTAGCGGACGTCTTTCAAGTTGCATTCTGATGTACTGCGCAGCCGCGGTCAATCCATGGAATCTTGATCAGCCACCGCCATAACTGAGACCCCGCATACTGTAGGGGTTCTAGTTCCCAGGCAACTCTACCAAGCGCCAGGCGCAGCATTGAATCTCATAGCATAGACAGACCTCAGCAATTGCTTAAACAACTTGGATTAAATCGAACATATTTCAACCGAATACTAACTATGTGGAATTAGTACTAACGATCTTTTCAACTGCAAGAACAACTCGTATCAAGGATATACCCTTCAAATGGATAGGCACAGCTAACATATTGTTTAACAGTCTATAGTACTATCAATAATGCAACTAATTATATTCACTTTAGAATAAATGTAGCAGACATTAACCAACACGTTGCTAATACATTATGTGCTTTTAAGTCGAGATTTAGGGTGCTGTGGCCTACCTGCTTTACATCTAATACCTCTGTGCTACTCGGACATGAGATTGATCGCAGAGCCGCATGAAACCGAAAAACTAGACGTCGTGGTGGGTGGCCAATTTTCTCCGCTGCTCCGCTTCTCCACGTTGGCGCACATGTATGATTGATGTGGAAAAGTATATAGGAGCGAGTTTCGGTAGACCAACCTCCTGCTATTAACTATTGGCCCTTGTGAGCGTCGAGAACTGGTTTGGCTGTGTGGCGTGACATTGTTGAATTGATTGGCATAGATTTATCTGACTGACGTAAACTGCATGCGCTCCAACAATGCAGAACACTGCACTTCGCGTATGTAGTTGCACCCTAGTCTGGATTTGTCCCTTGGGGTTCGCAGCTGCGCCATGTCTACTTGATGCTGCCAATTAAACTAAAAGTCAAACCCACCACGCATTGAATACATGAGCACAGCATTATTCTAGCTCGCCATGTACACGATTCTATCAATATATTGTCAATGGGGGCTGTACTTGTAGGGTGCGTGGACCGCATTTACGACCTTAAAAGCCCATGCAGCAGGCTATGCAACAACCTACGCAGTACACAACCCCTGGCGCGAGTAGACAAGGGGGCTACATGAGCAACCCCCAATGGCTCCTATTCTGCGTCCTGGTGGCCGGGTGACTAGATAGGCCATTTGGTGGCTGAGTCTCTTGTGGCCTTGAGCCTTTTCAGGCCCTACATATTTCACTATGGACCGCGATAACCGCTTACTAGTGCATAGTACTGCGGGTATGGTCTGATAACATCTTTTTGTTCAAAGGAAGCCTACACCACCCAACGGATATCATATGAGGACTCTTGTAGATATGTTTCTGTTCACCTATAGGTACAAGTCGAACGACTGTGCGTTCATGCCGTGCGATAGATAGGAGTATGATGATTAGGAAGTACATGCATATTTGCCACACAAGATCTTCTCGCATCAAAACACCACGCTCTGCATAATCAGAGGTAGATACGGGAAGTATGTATATGGCCTTTTCAAGAATAAGCAAGGCTGGACATTGCTTATCTCCCCCTCCTATCACGAAACCGGGAAAGGCAACACAGCAACCCCCCTAGACCCATCCGCGCCGCGCGCCCTGATACCAAACACGACGTTATCCTTGCTCAGCTTAAGCGTGGCCTGATTAACGAGCCCGACATCAATAACATCCGTCCAGAACGGCGCAGCCGTAGCCCTCCACACAACCTCGTAGCCACCAACACCCTCCTCGCCCGCCCGCGGCGGGTCCCAGTAGAGGATACTATCATTGCTCAACGCCGTAGTATTAACGCGCACATTCGTCGGCTCGCCGGGGGAATTAGCCAGGCTCCACAGCGCGGCGCCATTGACGCGCGCGACGCGGGCGATGTACTCGAAGTCGCAGAAGCGCGCGAGGTCGCCGTACTGCACGCCATCGACGACGCGCACGTCCTGGTGCTGGTGCGCGAAGTCCTCGCGCGGCTCCGTGAACCGCACGGCCGAGTACCCGGCCTCGAGGAACGACCGGTGGTCCCCGCCCCGCAGGTACCGGTCCAGCCGGTACACGACCGACACGGTCATCTGCGTCGCGGCGTTCTCGGAGACTTCCTTCACGAAGCGCGCGAGGTTGCGCGCGGGCGTGTCGTTCTCGCCGCCGATTGTTAGGCGTGTTTCGCGCTTTGCGCTGCTTTCTACTGCGATGGGTGGGAGGCCTTGGGCGAAGAGCCGGATTACTGCGATGTTCGGGGTTAGTTATCGGCGTTTTTGCGCGTGCATTGGTGTTTCGGAATCGGGAGAGGTTTCTGGTGATTCAGAGGGCGTCGATTTCTGAAGTATCCCCGGGGGAGAGAGTAACTCGGAGAATCACTCACCATGCGGATCAGCAACGCCGTCATCGCCAACGGGCGAGCCGACGATGTCATTGTTGAGCATCCCTTCTACCTATAATCACGCATCTAGTCAACCATAACAGCTCACGCAGTTTCAGTGGGTGATACGTATAAATACCACCCCAGATCACCAGTCCACGTACATTAACCCTCGGCGTACTATTAGCATAAGTCTGCGCCAAAAACTGCGACCCATAAAGCCCCTGCTCCTCGCCCGCCACGGCCACAAACGCAATGCTGGCCCTCGGGAGCGGGTATTTCGGGTCAGACATGATCCTCGCCAGCTCCAGCGATATCGCCACGCCCGACGCATCGTCATCCGCCCCCGGCGCATCGCCCTCCGAATCTAGGATATCCGTATTGCGGCTATCATAGTGCCCCGAGATCACATACAGCCTGTCGGCGCTGTCCGACCCCCGCAGCGTAGCCACGACGTCGCTGATGCGCGTCGCGACGGGCACGCGGTCGCCGTCGGGCGGCTGCACGTACCCGATGGTCTCGACGGCGAGCCGCCCGTCGCTGGCGGCGGCGTACCGCGCGAACTCGGCGTGGATCCAGTCGCGGGCGGCGCCGATGCCGCGCGAGGGCGACGTCTGCGTCGACAGCGTGTGCCGCGTGCCGAAGGACACGAGCTTGTGGACCGTCGCCTCGATGCGCGCCGGGTCCACGCGCGCGAGGATCGAGGCCAGCTCGGCCGAGGGCGGCTGCGGCTGGTTGGCGCGGCCGATGGGGTTGGGGGGCCAGCTTGAGGCCGAGCAGGTGAAGGGCGCGGCGGGCACGGCGGCGTTCCCGCGGATGTGGAGGATGGTTGCTGGGTTGGGTGATGTTAGGGGTATGGCGGCGGCTAAGGCCGCTTGGGCAATTATTAGTGTTGACCACATCGCGAGCTGCGATTCTTCCACTTCCTTAGGTAACTGCGAAATGTCGTGGTTGCGCGTGAAAATTGACGTCTGGGCTGCTCCGAGTGAAATAAATACCCAGCGGACGGACCCGGTATCTCATCATCTGAGTCCCTCGTCGTTACTACGTCGCATACGACCCGGCCGCGTCCCGGAAGGGCAGCCAAGCCTCCGCTGCTACATTATCACGCGCAATTGTCCAATGAGAGCGAACCGGCCGGCATGTGGATGGCGATAGGCTAATTGGCAGACCCGGTACGGCATGTAAACCGGGCAGGGTGCTATTCTGCATGCGGAAGCTCGATGTCGGTTTCGGGGAGGGGGTTGATGACGAAATGGAATAGCTACCTCTACTCCTCCGAATCGGCGAGCAACGATCTAACGAGCCGGGCTTCAGGAACACCAGACTAGCACTATGAGAACCGAGGGGAATTGCGGATTGGAAGGCTTTTGAGATATTGTCGTGCTTCATTATGTAAGTAGATCGGTACTGTCTACCTAGTTTACACGAGAACCGGAATCCTCCGCGAATCGCCAACGCGCCAAGACGCCTCTCACGGCAGGGTATAGATGGCAATTGCTTCCTCCATCGAGGACTCAGACCTCCCCCTCATGGCTAAAATTGGTCATGTCCAATCAAAGGAAAAACAGCAAACGAGAGCAAGAAAACAAAAGTGATCAAGTAAAGCATACTGTGACCTGCGGGCGATAATAAAGGCACTCGGCCGTAAGCGCCTTGGTAAATTCTGCGAAGCCCGAATATTGTTGAGACTCCTAAGGATATTCAACTCGCTCGCTTGATCAAGGCTAGATGAAGAGAAATAAGGTTCGTTTCGTGGTATCGTGTGTATATATACAAGTGAGAGATTTCAAGCCATCATGTATCCTGATGCGAGGCATCGCTAGGTTAAGATAGAGCGGTCCCTTGCGGGACAACGGGAATAAGAAACCTATTGCCAATTTCGGTGCAGACACCATCAGCTATTTGTGATCTCGATCCTCACGCCCCTGGGCTTTGGCGATTTGGTGTGTTTGGACAATGGCTAAAAAGTTAGATGTATCGGGGGCCTGCGCCCTCAGATGGTAAGCTCAGGCCATGTAGTCATAAATCGACGCCAGCGCCCGGCTGCTGCTGTGCATGCTTGGGCTTGCCAAGCGTCAGCTGGCCTAGGGACAGGGTCCTAGCTGCCCGTTTCCTAGCATTGTCGTCCGCCCCGTCTTGAACGCTGTCGTCAGAGACGTCGTAGCTGTGCATCTGTCGCTGCTCTTCCAGTGGAGTCTCGAAGGCATCCGAGGCGTTGTCTAAGCTGGCGCTAGGGGGCTCCGTGCCCTCATATTCGTCATCGTCATCATGGTCGAATGCCGAGACATTTGGATATCCACCCAAGTATGTGCCTCTATCGGGGTTCTGCCTCGTCCGAGACATCATGTCAACCGCGTGCGCTAGCTTAGTCACGCGAACCTCTAGCGATTGGCGCAAAACTCGCTCAGCGTCGAGTAGTGCTTTTAGTGTATCGTAATGATCCATGGTGAAGGCACCAGACCCATCCTTTGGAAAGCTGGGTAAGCTGGCAGTGCCTCGAATGGTCACATTTGATATAGGTCGCGGAGCTTCTCTTGTAGGTGGGTGAATGGAACCGATGAATGTCTTTTCATCCTCAAATGATACATTTGACTGCTCGGAAACGCTGTAGCTGGGCGAAAGAGGGTCGGCGCCGGCGGGAGCATTATGACGAAGTGTTGTTTCAACCACAGCGGAAGTTGTTGCTGGGTAGGTAGTATGCAGCGCTGCATGGCGAAGGGTATCGGCGTATTGATCGATACCCGGCACTACCTGAAAGAGCTGAGAAACAAGTCTCTCGAGCTTTTGGTTCTTCACCTCCAGGCTCGCTACGCGCTCTTCTAGACTGGCGGCCTGGGTGATCCTCATGTTACTCATGGAACCGAAATGGAAGGGTTCCGGGGGTATGACTGGCAGAACTATTTCAGGAATCTCATGGGTTTCATGGGTCTCTATCGTTTGCTCTGTGGGCTCAGTCATCTCAGATATCTCGGGTTCTTCCCGAACAGAAATCGACTGGTTCGAAGACAAAGGCCCTGGAGTTTGACTTGCTCTCCAGTACCGAATTTCCTCGCTGCGTTTCCGCACAACCGCCTGCCCTTCAGCAACGTCATTCAGTTGCGAAAGACTTCTTGATCTCCGACGAGATGTTAGATAGTCAACCGACACGGCACGACCGATAGACTCAGGGTCATATTCATCAGTATCATGGCCCTGAGCGCTTGCGGGCCTTGGAGATAGGCCCGAGATATCTAGGCTTTGGTCTCGCAATCTGGAGATGACGGGTCCATCGGATGCCGTGGCGGCTCTCCTCCTCAGAAACACTGAATCCGATTGAAGAGAGTTGCGCGCGCTGTGAATTGCCATGTAGTCGTCCGGCCCGATCGAATGCGACCTCAGTGCTTTGTTAAACTCCGTAACTGGTAAGGACGCAGATCGCTTTGGTTCGCTCTCCGAGTTTATTCGCTCTCGATCCCCCACCACGGGATCCTAAGACACAAGGATTAGTCATTTTTGACGACAGGTCAATGAAGGCACGCCATGGATTCAAGTCACTCACACTTCGGTGGTGGTCATTAGAAGGGTCCACCTGAGCTTCGGAGTCGGAAACTGGGCGACTTGTCTGCTTCTTGTTGCGTTTCCTAAACAGCCTGCCGAACGCCGCTCTCAGGCTCGACTTCTTCCGAGTAGGCGATGCCATGTCTGTAGCGTCGCTCACGGTTGAATATCTCAGGGTGCTAGATCGGTTGGTGCGCCGCCGTGCGGCAGTCGAGTTCGTCGAAGAGTGGCTTGGCCCAGACTGGGCAGGCGAGCCAGTCTTGTCCTCGCGGCTAGGATGGAGGGAAGTGTTTGTCGATACTGCCGCGGAATCCCGCTGCGTCGCTGGCTCAAGCTGATTTGGTCTGCCCTCTTGTGCTATGCCCGACCCAGGAGCTCTCATGGGAAACTCTTCCTCGGGGATGGGGATAGGCCCGCTAATCTTGCCGCGGATATTGGAGGGCGGAGGTGGCGGGCTCGGTCGACCTCGACCCGCGTTTGACGCGGATTTGAATAGTCCCATGATGCCCACAGTTTAAAATCGATAGTTTGGTATCGTCGAAGCGATAGAAGCTTTATGTGGGAGCGAACAACGATAGGTGGAGAGAAACGACGGTTGATGAGCCCGACGACCGGCAACCCATCATGGTTTTCTAAAACAACGCTCCCTACTTGTTAAATTCTGAGAGGATATCGTCCAGCAGTCCTCTGCAGCGCACATTGCAAGCAATGCGGGAAAACGAGACACAGTCGTCGGAAGTCGAATCAAAAAGCCTACCAGGCCATTACGTGTTACCTCATGGCATTGACAGAGGTAGGCTGAGCCGAGGGAGGCATGGGGTCCTCCAGTCCATTTATGAAAACCACCAAGGAGGACGAGGTGCATACTTAGGGAGCTTCCGTCGTAGCCATAGGCCCATCACATAGGCCGTTGCGACGAGCTTCTGTGACGGTTATGCAGAGTCTGAATCCAGGTCTGGGGCCGTATTCGCCTGGTTAGCCCATCTAGTGGCTTTTTGAAACATGCAAGCCCAGCACCGTTGGCTAGAAAAGGCCCATCTAGGACACTGGACAAGGGGCCAGGATGCTGCCAGGATACTAGGGCACCGGGGTTTAAAGGTCGGATGACGAATAGGCCAGCGAGAGCCCTGGCCCGGACCTGCATGCTATACACTGCGCTACTGTATACGCATACGGTATTCTGTAGTACAAGCAAGTATACTACGCTACACTACGACCGCAGCAAGAGGTCCGTGTCCGTGTGACTAGCCATTACCTGGAACTCGGAACCTCGATACTTAGCTCATCATTGGTCTGGAGAAGCCGAGGCACTTACAAGTAGAACGAGGGAGATACGATACTAGTGATGGAAAATATCTGTAGGTGCTTAGTTCACTGCTCGGCGCCCTACTTAGTTCGAATAGTGAAATCTTGGATTGATAGTGAAAGCTCGCTAAATATAGCTGCACGGAGCTTACCTTTATTGGGAGGGCGCTTTTTAGTTAAGTACAATACTGTGTTAGTCAGGGTCCCCTTGCATTTCCCTACCCTAGATACTGTGCCTACACCTCAAGCCACCCCCTATTTACACTAATTCGTACTGTGCTGATCTACTCTACGATTCGATGGATAGCTAAAGTTGAATCTATAGAGTTACTATTGGGTCACGACTCGACCTATTAGGTATAACTATGAGTAGGATGTGAGATGCGGATTGATCGGATCTCTATCTAAACCTGTTGCTGTCCTGCGGCCTTGGAAAACGTCGTTACAAAAACTTGAAATCTGTCTCTCGTCTGTCTGCATGCAGCTAACCTGGACAGATAAACAACCCCCTTTTCCCTATCGGCAGTGTAAGCGCTGTGGTTGCATTTTGAGCGCATTCGAATCCTACCCAGCACAGGTTATTGGCACAGCGGTCTGCCTACTTCCCACCGAAAAACTTCCGATGACAACCACTAGCAGCCCATGGGCTCTTGTGTGATGTGCATATTTACGCATATTGGGGTTGCAGCTTGTCGAATAAATCTGCCGCCTTCGTTCTGGCGATGCAGGCTAACCTGGGTACCAGCTCCTACGCTAGTTCTCTACGGCATCTACATACCTACATAGTACATGCCTAGCTAGGGAGTAGGTAAGTAGGTAGGTATGCTGCATCGTCCCTCTATGGGCAGGAGAGAAACATCGCTCGAGTCAGGGGCGGCATACGGCTTAATGGACTGAACGCAGGCATTCGATATGCACCACCTACAGAGTACATATATGGTCCCTCGTCCACGTCAGACATGATTTAAACAGTAAGTGAGTCAGTCAGTCTAGATACTTACTCACTGCGATAACTCGGCAGTGCATGATTTGACCCGGTCCGGAAGAGGCACGGATGAGTTGATCTCTGACTTCTGGTCTACGCATCCATACAACGGTGCCGTAGTCTTAGACGGCGGTACGTCGAGATCCCGTTCGTCGCGCGCAGGCTCCCTCCCCAGACTATGTACGTAGTAGAAGCTCCCTAATCGAGGTCATGTGCGTAAGTAAGTATCCATCCATCCATCCCTCCATCCATCGGCTGTCATCTCCGCCTCGTCCGCAGAAAAAAAAGCGTGCTACTCTTGTGGTGTCACAATCCAAAACAGGCGTAGGTACTACCTCTGAAGTGTGTGGAAATACCACCCCCTTAAAAAGGGCTTTGGGGTTAGGGGGCGCCGCTCTGGCCGTAAAAAGGACATTCCTACAGTCCTTGGTAGACCTACAGTAGAAAGGATAGTGCACTGCCCGTCTATAGAAAGCTGAGACAGAATAAGCCGCATTCGAGTATTAACAATACGACCAACCTGCTTCAGGCAGGGAGGAGTAATTAGGTACGGTAAGAGGCATTTGTATCGATACTGTACGCATACATAGGTACTGTAGTCTCGAGACACGACGCGGGCGGGATTCTCCAACATTCGATCTCCCTGCGCGAATCTCGAATTGGGGGCCCCCCGTAGGTATGTACGTATATCGTATGCGCAGATACGTGCCGCCTACTATGTATCTACTTATCTACAGCACTAGACACTAGAATTAGGTAGATACATAGGCGCTATCTATATGACATGTACTGTAGCGTGTGTGGTGAAATGAAGTATGCTTTTGTCCAGCCAAACCAAACCCACCCTGCCGTTGCACCACACTTGTCATGCCTTAGGTACTGCGCGCCACTGCGCGCTCATGCAGGGAGATCCAGCCAGCGTTTGAAGCAGCGAAAGGTGCGAGGTCCGCGAGTGGACGAGACGTGCGCGCGGGGTGTCTGCCATGTACGCAGTGCTCTGTAAGTAGGTAGGCATATGTACTACCTCCCTCATCTTGCTGCGTAAGTAAGACCAGAACGCCCAAGAAAATAAACAAAACAGCCCAAAAAGGCTTCTAGGCCCCACGAGAGCCCGCCTCTGCCTACCAGTGCTTGCCAGCGGACGGCTTATGCGTACGAGGACGCTTCCAAGTTTGGCCGTTGAAATCCTGCTCTAGCGTTGCACCACGTGTCCGGAGGATTTCCCACGCTGCCTGCGTGGGCAAAATGCCCTTTTTGTCTCTGGGCGGGAATAAGAAATGAGACAGACGGACCAGAAGAAACATTTCGTGCGCTTTCCGAGACATGCACCGGACCCGCGATGTTGGTACGCTATAGTACATATTACGCGACTAGTCCCCCGGCAACTTATCTAACTAGGCCACTCTAGATGGCGGTGTGCTGATTGCCTATAGGTTTCAGCTTGACGAGAGACAATTACGATAGAAATCAATTAGCGTTCTAGAAATCTGTGCGTCGTAGATAGTGTATCGCGAGCCCCGCGTCCAAGAATCTGAAACCACCAATGGGGGCGAGATACCTAGCATCATCGTCTGATCTCCGCCCGTCGACCCCTGCAAGAGGGGACCCCATTGGATTCGCGGGCACAAATTAGGTAAACTTTCACGCTGTAGGGCAGGCTCGGAGACGACCATAAGTTTCAATTATTGGCATGGAGCGTCCTCTGATCGTCCATGTCCCCCTTGCCCTTACCCTCGCCGCCCATGTCGGCACTATGGTGTGTATAGGATCGTGGCGTTTGATAGGTGCCAACTAACCTGCGGGTTGGTGATTGAGCCGCCAATCGCGGAAGATATACTCTTCGTTTATCGTAGACAGACCTTGTTTCTATCGCATGCATTCGACTTAGATCATCGCATGAAGCTGGTGCGCGGCAAGGCGGCCTGACCGATCGCGCGCGAATGGCCCGTCTGTACCATTACATAGCTGAGCCAATGCTCCATGCTCTACTCATGCCGCCTCGATGGACGTCGCATCAACGTAGCGCAGATCCGCATTATTCTCGAGCCAGCCCATCCAGCTGCTGAGGAACTTGCTCCCTCTGTCTCGGAGCAACGGGCAGAAAGAAGTTAGAACCCCGACCTCTAGGCGTAGGCGCACGTGCGCAGCAAGATGGGGAGGGAGATTGCGGCTGCAGCCAGCGAGAGGAAGACAGGTGGCTTGCTTACCTCTTTATGGTCTCTGAGTCGCCCACTACCACGAGTGAGCGTTTCGGCCGTGTCATGGCCACTAGCATGAGCTATTAGCCACCTCCTTGCTCGTGTAAGGCGCTACGACGGTAGCTTACCATTCAGTCGGCGTTTCTCGCTGAGGAACCCGACTTCGCCGTCGGCATTGCTCCGTACCAGGCTGACGATGACCGCCTCCTTCTCGCGGCCCTGAAACCCGTCGACAGATCCGAGCTCAATGCCCGGAAAGGTGTCCTTGAGCGGGGCCAGGAGCCCGAGCTACATAACCGCAAATCACGTTAATGCCGGCTCAGGCAATGCACACGCGCGTAGATAACCAGAGGCGGCCCAAGGAAAGAATGTGGCCCGATGCTTCACACCACACCACACCCACTCATGTACTTACCTGCGCATTATAAGGCGTGACAACCGCGATATCCTCGGGCTTTACGCCGGCATTGACCAATTTCCGGACGTGCTGTCGCACCAGGGCCGCTTCCATCTCGTTGCTCTTACTCTCCCCGTAGAGGGACCTAATGCTCCCCTTCTTACCCGTGTCCTCCTCTTCGTTCTTTTCTGGGAAGTCGCCGCCCTGTGTGTCGATAAAAATTACGGGTTCGTTAGTGTCTTCTGTGTCCCCTACCTCGTAGGGCAGGTCTTTTAATAGCCGGCTTTTTACGGCCTCCGCGGCTATTAGTTTAGACTCGTAAAGCTGGTCGGATGGGAAACGCATAATGGCCTCGTGCATTCGATACTGGGTCGTGAGCATCCGCTTCATTGACGAGCCGTGCAGTGACAGGAGTCTATCGAAGAGGGTCTTCTCAAGAGTCACGCCTTTGATACTATTCGCACCTTCTTTAGGTTTTAGTTTGATTTTCGAATTAGTGGATTTCACGGTAGGTGGTAGTTGCAAGTGGTCACCTGCGCATACGACCTTCTTGGCCGCAAGCAGAGGAACCCAGCATTGGGCTTCCAGAGCTTGGCTTGCCTCGTCAATAATGATGACATCGAACTCCTCGTTCTTGAGCTGGTATCCGCCAGCGCCGTGTAGTGTTGCGAGGACAACCTTGCTGCCCTTGACCAGTGTATTAACGCATCTCCGCTCCCTCTCTCTATACTCCTTTCGTAGCTCCTTCAAGTCACCGTAGATGGCCTTCCGCTCCCTACCACTCTTCGTCTTCTTGATCGAGGTCTGTTTCGCGTCCATCTCGGCGCGTACATCGCGGACGATGAGGCCAGCCGCCGACGTCTGTGTAAGAACATCGAGAGAATGATCTATGACGGAGGGGAGTAATCTAGCGGGGTGACCGAGCCGAAGGATAGGTATTTTATGGGGAGAAAGGCGCTCGACGATGTTGTCGACGGATATGTTAGACGGGCCGCAGACCAGCACTCGCAGGTCGCGCTTCACCATCTGTAAAATCAATTCAATGAGAGTATGAGTCTTCCCGGTGCCTGGTGGCCCGTGTATCAAGGCCACTTCACGTGACGCAAGGGCAAATCTAATTGCATCTTTTTGCGACTCGTTCAATGTCGGATCCAGCCATTCTATATTGCCATACTCAGCATCCGTGCTCAGATCGCGAGGCACAGGCGACGGACTGCCTAGCCCAAAGAGTACACGTATAAAGCTAGTATACTCCGATTCGGTCATCTTCTGCAGCTTCTCCATAGTCAAGTTCATGCGGCGATACGTCACGTCGTCGGCGAGTTTCACCAGCCAGATGCGACCCGACAGCGACAGGGCATCCTCCTTATCCTCGTCGACGGCAATGGCTACGGCGTCCTTTTTGATCTTGGTGACGACTCCCCTCGCGCCTTTCTTCTCTAGGTCCTTGATCTCCCGCTTCTTGGCGCTGCCGGCCGGTTGCTCCGACACCAGCACGATGTCGCCGGTTCGGATGCCATGCTCGGGAAGTTCACCGCCCGCACCGGCCGTGGCGCTATCCGGGCTCAACTCGAGAACTGTCCGTCCGCCCAAGCCGGTCCGCTGCGAAGAGATGACCAGGTTGGTAATGGCGAGGCCTGCACGCTGCAGAGAGGTGGGACTGGTGTTGGCGATGAGGCCACTCGTCTCCTGCAGCTCGCTCTGGAGTTCTGCATCTAGCAAGGCCAGTTGGGTGCTCGCGAAGGCGGGGATATCCACCGATTGCGTGAGGAGTGACATCCTATCGTAAGCCTCTTGTTCCCTTTTTACTATCACTCATTTCGCAGCTAAATCTATGAAGACAGTACCACATCGACTGCCGTAGTCTAAGTCTGAGCACCTTGTTGGAGCACAAAAGCAGGTGCCGCTTTAATTAAACTAGAGCTAGGTTTAAAGTTGGCTCGATGATTGGTATTGGTCCAGTCCAGTTCGGCGTGGAAAGAATAGTGGAGTAAGTGCCGAATTACAGATCTAGTACAGAATACATAAGACCCTGTATAAAGCCCCCTAGCTCCCTACCTAAGTAGGCAGGTACATACCTAGTTGCAGACCGACGGCACTGAAGTTATAGCGTGGATGGCTAGACTCTAGAGCTTACAAGAGGTAAGTATGCGTAGAATAGACAGTATAAAGGCGACATGACTAAAGAGGATACTACAATGTTGAATTTACTAAGAGTGAATTCTACCTAGGTAGTTTTATCCGCTATAAGAAACATGGAGATTAATTAGTGCTAGGTGGTTGCACGACAACCACGACAACGAGACTAATAAGCATAAGAGCAAACGCCACAAGAGATATTAAGATGATTGGCCCTCTAGACGCCGGAAATTTCCCTTTTAGTAACCACTGCTGAGGCTCATAAAATCTCTGGTATCCCAACAACAACACTAAGATCGAGATGCCGATGAAAGTTGCGCCAAGTGGTCGTCCAAGGCGTCGATAATGCTGATCTGTCTGTCCATCGGTCAGCGAGGCATTGAGCCGAAACAATTGAGTGATGGCTATCCCGATTGAAGCGAACGCGAGAGACGTCCGCAGCCAGGCCAGAAAAGTTCGTTCTGTGTGCGCGCTGCATGTCAGTTCTACAGTCGCTAAAGCACGAGTGAGCAAGCAAGCGGATCGAACATACCTACGGCCAGGTGGTCTCTAGCCACACTGCCCGTGTTCTCCAGCTCGATTGACCAGAGACCATCGAAGTGATGCCATAGCCAGTGCTTCTTCTCTTCATGAGTTGTATTCCCATTCTGACCGGCGGGCGTCATGTCGGGTTGCGGGGGCGGCTGGCGACTCCGAAGACTCGCGCTCGTCTGCGTGCCTTGGTAATTCACGGTATTTCCAGCTATGCGGAAGCTCGTTCTTTCGTCGGGTTCATCAACCTGGTCCTGGGCCTGGTCAGGCCAGGGCGAGTCGCGCTCGGAGGGCATGATGGAAGATCGTCGGGGGGAGCGGCCTTGTGAGGAAGTATGCAGGGACCCGGCGCGCTGTCTCCCAACCTGGATGATAGACCACACGGTCAGTCTCGCGCAACGACTCGCAAACTCTCCACGCTGCACGGTCCTTGGTATACTACTTAGATTGGGCCGATAAGGTGGGATGATAATAACTTTCTGCAGAATACAATCACGCAATTCTGTGGATCGTGGCGGCAGCGGGGCCAGATGCCTATAGAAGCTTGGCTGCTGGCTCACTAGTATAGGCAGATTATGCGTGCTCGCGCTATCACGAGACTCGGAGACTTGATGCGGGGAGACAAACCTCGAGAATATCACTGATCCTTTCCTGCGTAGACTGTGGTCTGGGAAGCGAACCCCCGGAACTCAAAAAACCCCGTACGTCCAATGCTACCGACCGTGACGACATGGTCCTCCTGATAGTCGTCGGCGTGGGCGACTCGGCCGGCCTCCCTTCTCGGGACGGAGAGTCGCTGGAGACCATTGTCGAGAGGCACAATACCTGGGGTAAGGTAGGCAAGCAGAGCGCAAGTGCAGGTATGTTGAGTTGATTCGATCCCAATTGGATCAAAGCAATGACTGGGTATCTAGCATGAACGCGATAGCTGAGCTGAGCTGAGCTCGCTGTAGCTGAAGACCCTGGCTGCCCAGCGATTAGACGCGACGTCTGCCGATACCTTGGGTAAGAAGATACCTAGATAGCAAGCATGATGCCTAGAACCACCGCTAGTTCAATCGCGCGAGCTTATAAGATTGCAACAACATCAGAAAACAGGAGATTACAGAAGAAAAAGACCTCAATAGTCACGAGAAGCTACTAATTAGGTACGTAAAACATACTACCTTGCCTACTGGATTCGCTAGCCATCACCAAACAAGCGCGAGCGCCCCACAACATTTATTTATGCATGCTAGCAGCATACCTATGTAGGCAATTTTCCATTTGCTCGCGTACCTACATATCTTGGTGCAATCGCTACCTAAGTACTACGTACTGATAGTATATTTGCTTCGTAATGCCGTAAATCGGTCACATTCATTTTCAGGCTCATATTGAGAAAAATGTGTTGAATGACTGAGGTATGCAAGGCAGGAAGGCAAAAAGAGTCAGTCTATTTATTCTGCGGTTACCTACCTAGGTACATAAGCAGAAAGGTACTTTATTAAAGGGCCACTTTAGGAAGGGATCAGGTTCCAGCACACCAAAGATCCTTCTACCTAGCCCCGCCCCCACCTGCAGCCTGAATGACAGTGACTCAATCGCAGTGACTTTTATTAGGGAAAAAAAAAATTTACCCCGCGAAACCGGAACCCCGCCAATCCGCTATAACTGCGCTCCTCGCACTCTTCGCGAGTTTAGCATTCAGGTTGTCATAACGACCCTTAAGACAACCATACCCATCTCGCCATGGCTTCCGAACAAGATCCCCAGCAACCCGTGGCCGCCTCGGCGCCGGAAGCCGACCAGTCCCAGAAGCTCTACGATGACCCCGTGACCGGAGAGAAGATCTCCAAGACTGAACTGAAGAGGCGAACGAAGCAACGAGAGAGGGCCCAGGCGAGGGCCGTGCAGACTACAAAGGCCGCAGCCGAGAAGACACAGCCCGAGGAAGAGTTAAACCCCAATGTCAGTATTGTGTACCCTGAATCTGGCCAATCTGGACGCCGGTCGCCCATGGCCAGACAGTAGACCAGACGGTAGACCAGACAGTAGACCAGGCCGTGCTGACATGAGCGTACCAGCAATACTTCGAACTGCGCTGCAAGCAAATCGATAATCTGCGAAGCACGCGGAATATCAACCCTTACCCCCACAAGTTCCACGTGAACACGAGACTTGCCGACTTCGTCACCACTCATGCGGATATCGAATCCGGCGACAGCCGCAAGGATGTCGAGATCCGTGTTGGCGTGCGAATCATGTCCCAGCGTTCATACGGCTCCTCCCTGCGATTCTACGACTGCAAGGCCGAGGGTGTCTCCGTCCAGATCATGTGTGACGCCAAGGAAGCAACAGGTCTCGCCTTTGCTGAGCAACATGATCATCTCAGGCGAGGAGACGTAAGTGGAAATCGACATGGCTTGGTCCCATTCCCGTGCATCGCTAACCATGGTACTGTAGTGGATAGGCGTTGTTGGTTTCCCCGGCCGCACGAAGCCCAAGTCTCGTGATGTTGGCGAGCTGAGCATCTTCGCGCGCGAGGTCGTCCTTCTTACACCTTGCCTCCACCAGCTTCCCTCTAGTCACTTCGGCCTCAAAGATAAGGAGCAGAGATACCGACAGAGATATCTCGATCTTATCTTAAATGACACCACACGCGCCACTTTTGCTAGAAGATCTAAGATCATCGGATACCTTCGCCAGTTTCTAAACGACCGGGATTTCCTTGAGGTTCAGAGTATGCAGTCCTTATTATCATTACCCCCCCTCTGATCAGTTTCTGTGCTACCCATTGTTGCCGTTTTGAGGCCTTGGCTGGATACTGCACACTTCAGAGCATTTACTGACTTCGCACGTTGTATAGCACCAATGATGAACAAGATTGCTGGAGGTGCCGCAGCCAGGCCCTTCAAGACGTACCATAATGATTTGAACATGGAACTTTACATGCGTGTAGCGCCCGAGCTATATCTCAAGCAGCTGGTTGTAGGTGGTCTTGAGCGTGTTTATGAGATCGGACGGCAATTTCGAAACGAAGACATTGATCTCACCCATAACCCTGAATTCACCACTCTCGAGTTCTACTGCGCCTTTTTCGACGTGAACGACTTGATGGACTTCACCGAAGAGATGATCAGTGGCCTTGTCAAGTCGGTCACCGGCTCCTATAATACCGTATACCACACCCAGGACGGAAAAGAATATCAAATCAACTGGCAGCCCCCGTGGCCGCGGATTGATATGATCCCCGCCCTTGAAGAAGCTACCGGGTCTACATTCCCTCCTGCAGACCAGTTCCATACCGACGAAAGCCTCGACTTCTTCACCAAGCTACTAGAGAAATTGAATATGACTTGTTCACCGCCGTTGACAGCGTCGCGAATCATTGATAAACTCACTGGAGAATTCATCGAGTCGCGCTGCATCTCACCTACTTTCATTAAAGGACATCCCATGGTGTAAGGTCAAAGTCCCTGTTACAGAAGCGGCACCAAAGACTAATAAGAATATTAGGATGTCGCCGCTGGCTAAGGCCGATCGTGCGCGACCCGGCCTCTGTGAGCGGTTCGAGGTGTTCACGTGCACTAAAGAAATCGCAAATGCAGTATGTACTCCCGCCTTGTTTATTCTCTATAATGAATAACCTCTAACATCTGATTTCTCGTAGTACACCGAACTTAACGACCCCATAGACCAGAGAGCGCGCTTTTTAGAGCAGGCCAAGGACAAGGATAAGGGAGATCTAGAAGCCCAGCTCATCGACGAGTAAGCTTTACCTATTCACTCCAAAAGCAATGATGACTAACTGTTGTTTTCAAAGGACGTTCTGCCAAGCTCTTGAATATGGCTTACCACCCACTGGTGGATTTGGATTAGGTATCGACAGAGTTGTCATGTTCCTAACTGATCAGTATAGGTAAGTTAATTCTCAGGGCTATGAGTAGTATGGAAGCTAACAACGATACAGTATCAAGGAGGTTCTGACCTTCCCGTTGATGAAGGACGTCACTGAGACTACGGCCCAGGATATCTCAGATTCGTTGGCCAAGGCCACCGTAAATTAAAGACCGGAAGGTGAAAAATAATGGTAAAAGAAGACGACATACTCGGTTGTTAGATAGCCCTGTAGCCCTTCTGGTTCCTGTTCCCGCCGCCAATAGATTTGCCGGTCATCATGAATTCCATATACAATATGGCTAGATATACCACGAGAAAAAAAACCCAAAAGATTTCAATTATGTATGATTTGCCTCGTATGTTGCCTCTTGATTATGGTACATTCATTGTCTCTCTTAAATTCAATCTGCAATTTGTTTATGAATAAAACAGGTCATAGGGCTGGAAAGTTTATTCTAGCACGACAGAAGTAAGTGAGTTTAATATTCGTGGTTAATCACCTATAATCACATGTGGTCCGCATTCTTGCCTGTGTCTATGTTTAGCCCAATTAGGAAAATTTACTCCTAAGAACTAAGGCACCCATGTTCTATAAGCCAAGTAGCCCTCAAGTAACCCGAACGACCTCAAAGGCCACACCGATATTTCATGTTTACTAATTTTATACTGCGCTCTCTATCTCTCTCTGTTTACCTTTTGTAATTCATCTCTTTAGATCATCATATAAGCCAACCCATAGATAGAATTGGTCTCATGCCCCCTTTGACCCAAGCCCCACTTACACATGCAACCAGAGCTTAAATCCTTTCAACTCCGACCAATAGGAGAGCATAAACTCTTTTCGGTATAGCTCATACAAGGAGGTACGATGTCTGGCTCCCTATATGTAGAAAATACTACCATGGGCTGTTTTCACTTCGACATATTCCCCTACTATCATTATTCTCAAGCCTTGTAATAGTAGTGACATGCCGTTTAGCTTGTACATATAAATGTCACTAATACATCCCCACATTATCGTGAATAATGCCTCTCAGCATCACTGGACCACAAACCAAATACATCGCGCTCTCGTAATTCGATATACGGCTCTTTCGAAGCGGGTAGGATAGCTTTCCGTGTTTTGTCCGATCGGATTTCGTGTATCCTTATGTCCGTCATAATGTAGCCCTAGGAATATAGACAGTAGCGTGCATCGGCACACTCTAGCTTGGATATATAAAGGCGAGAGATTCTCAAGATTTAACAATCTTATGTTTGGATGCCTTTCTTCATACACGCCTACACGCACAAATACACTACTCTTTCTCATAAATCCTAAAGCTTTTCTATTTTCCGCTACCCATATCCTAGTCTTACCGTGAAGATGGCTTATAAAATTGTTGGAAAAGAGGTGGAGAACATCGGCTACGGCCTGATGAGTAAGTGATATCTATATCCCTTCTACAGAGGGTACATAGGAAAGATTGAACAATCTCCAGGCCTCGGTCTACCTCGGGAGAAACCACTCTTAGTTGACGAAAAAATCGCCGCGATCAGAGCGGCCATCGACGCCGGTGCCAACTTCCTAAACGGCAGCGAGTTCTACGGCTCGTCTCTACAAGACAATTCCTTGACCTTGCTGAAGCAGTACTTCGAAAAATACCCGAACGATGCCAAGAAGTAAGCCTGTGATACCCTCTACTAGCATTCCCTAGCATAAGCGTAGCGCCGCGCCGCCGCCTATGTCTTGGCAATAAATGCTATGATACTAATCTAGGTCCTACTACAGGGTCGTAATCAGCATCAAAGGCGGCATGCGTCTTCCCATGGCAGTAGACAACAGCCCCGCCTACACGCGCGAGTCCATCGAGAACTGCCTCGCTCTCCTCGGCGACAAAGCCATGATCGACACGTGGGAGATGGCACGTCGGACTACGCAAGAGGAGTACATACAGTCCCTGCGCGTCATTGATAGCTACGTACAAGCAGGGAAGATCGGGGGCGTGACGCTCAGCGAGGTCAATGCGAAGACCATCCGCCAGGCCGTGAAGGTCGTCAAGGTCGTGGGCGTGGAAGTCGAGCTCTCGCTTTTTTACACCGAGCCGCTGCGCAACGGCATCTGTGCGGCGTGCGCGGAGTTTGGGATCCCGGTTTTCGCGTACTCGCCGCTTGGCGTGAGTGCTCCGGTATCCTATCTTCAGAGCTGTTGTTGGCTGACTTCTTTGCAGAGCGGGTTCCTGACGGGCAAGGTCAAGAAGCCGGAGGACATGTATACGTATTTCCAACGACTTCCGCGCTTCCAGGCCGCGCACTTCGATGCCAACTTCAAGCTGGTTGAGAAGGTTAGGGAGTGGGCGGCTAAGAAAGGGTGCACCCCGGCTCAGTACGTATCTCACTCGTCTTTTAACTGCTTCGCTCCAACATATGTTTTATAGAATAGTACAGATAATGTCATCCAGATGGAACTCGCTAACATTATCCACCAAAGATTTTCGATCAACTGGCTCGTGGCTCTCTCCCATCGCCCCGGCATGCCCAAGATCATCCCAATTCCCGGCGCCGCTAGCCTCGAGCGCGTCAAAGAGAATATCTACGAGGTGAAACTGACAGATGAGGATATGGATGAGGTCGACACGTTCCTCGAGGAATTTAACGTCTCGGGTGAAAGGCTTCCTGAAATGGCCGTTCAGTGGCTGGATTCCAACGACACGACTGAGGTCACGGCTTGAGACGACTCAACTTCTCCGAGAGCAGAGTGTTGGGCTGGATGGGTGGTCAAAGATTAGTAAACCAAGCGGAGCGGGTGCGTTGGGAGGCAAAGTTAGAGGCAGGCCCCAAAGATTGTAGTAATATATGATTCGTCTGTACACTTAATTAAAATAGATATGACTATTGCGCGCCTTAGTCACTTGGAATTACTTCCTCCAATGGGCTCATTTGAATAAATTATGTCTTAGGTGGAATCAGTCAAGCCGTCCCATTGATTGGATGTCACTCGAAGGTTTCACGAACGGGCGGACCTGCCGCGAACAGGAGGGCTAAAGCTTGGGGTGGGTCATGCGACTTACCCCGGACCCGCCCCGCAGACGGCGGCCCGCAGCCAATGGATACTAGCCACCAACACATCCCTGCGGCCTACAATAGTGAGCATTTCGTAAGCGCGCGGCTCAAATGATCATCTCAACCAAAACACATCTCTGTAACTGCATGGCACAGAACCCACGACCCTGCGGCTCTCAGTAGGCCGTGATGCAAAAATCAACTACCCTGTACGCGGCAGTGCGTCTCCTACTATGAACGGCGGACTTACCAAGGCGCGGACCAGCCATTCTCGTGCAACAGCGACCAAGGCCGAGTATAAGAAACTGCTGGCCGCCGCTGCTGCAGCTAAGAGCGTAGGTGTGTAATCGCCAACACTTTTTCGTGGAAGCGAATGATAGTTAGCTCGCTATGTATAGAAATTCTGCGGGTGGGACTCGACTCGACATAAGACAACGATATATTACTAGCAAAAAGGGCCTGATTGACGCGAACGGGAGCACGATCACCTCGAGTCGAGGAAGTAGAACAAGCGGCATGGAGACGTCCCCTGGCACGAGCCAACGACTAGCTGAGGATATTATGCAGACCACTAGACAAAATCCACAGCATAAGCCTCCCAAGTTCCGAGACACCTCGCTCCCTCAGCCCAAGGTCGAGGGGCACAAGCAAGCCCCCCCAGCAACACAGGTATGCAAACGGCAGATGGACAGCGAAGATGACGACGACCACGGCCACGAACACGAGCTAAAGCGGGTGCGGCTGACCCGGAAGAACTTGGCTCGCCTCAACAAGATGGCGAAGAAGAAGGGAGCTAGTCAGGGATCGGCGCCCACATCTACTGCTCTCGACTCCACGGCCGACTCGTCATCGACAGAGGCCATCTCAACAACGTCGCCTGGCTTCGCCAGCCGGGCCCTTGGGAACGGCATCCTCGACCCCCTTGACTCTAAGCCTCCTACCAATCTCGAGAATATCCAAGAACAACACGCCAGATCTCGTGCAACAGCTTCTCCTACTGAATCAATGTTTAAAAGCTACTCTCGTGCTGTTTTAAGCGCCGGTAACGAGGCGACCGTAGTCCATGTGGTAAACAGGCATATGCTAAAAGAATACAACGACGATGGTTATCAAAAAGTCTTTAACCGGGCATTTACGGCTTTTCCAAAAAATGTCGGTTTTAACAATAGTCTCTCAGCTCCACAGCCTGACTTTACCGAAGGCCTAGTAATACGAAAATACAAACCATTTCCTGTCGACGAGCATGTTAGCGGGGCCGTTCTTTACAATGATAACCCTTATTCTATAACATTACCGCATTTAGCAGGAGAGTGGAAGGGCCCCGACGGGAATATGGAAGAAGCAGAGCTGCAGAGCCGCTATGATGGAGCGGCTCTTGTTTACTCCCGGAACCAGGCCCTGTCACTCATGGGGAAATCTGACCCCCCCGGCCATGCAGAAGTCAGGACCTTTACTACAGACGGTACTCTCATCAACTTCTATGCACATTACGCTACTCTGTCGGAGGACACCAACATGCTTGAATACCACCAATACCAATACGCGGTGGCACCTGTAAAAGGCACTTACCAAGGGCACAAGGATGGCTACAGAGGCATCAGGAACGAACAAGACCACGCGAAGGGCCAGGCATATGCCCTGAAAGACCAGCTAAATAAACACTGGAAGCAACGTCGCAGCGGCCTCCAACCCATCACCGAAGGGAGTCCTCTGCCTGATCTTGATGAGTTTCCAGGAGCGTCTTCTCCCGCACAGAAGAGGAATGCTTCTCCCAACGATTGGGGCAAGATTAGAGAGCTACATCCGCCAGCTAATTTCACGCGATATAGGCGCACAAAGAGAGGGGCTCTGCTACCATGTGGTATCGATGATGAATCTAGCTACGGAATTATTGATAAACCATCCTACGCGCCGACGACTCTACGATCGTCCGAGGAGCGTCGAAGGTCGGCTCGCCTCTCGAAGCGCCGCCAGCGATCCTCGGAGGATATTACAAAAATGGTGTCTAAGTAGCACAAACCTTCGTGGGGTGGTAAGGCTGAAACCAAAGTAGATTCTTGGGAAGTGGGATGCCAGAAGCGGCCTTTACTTTCACAATCACTCTAACGGTAGAGTAACATAGGTAGAGGTTCAGTCATACAACAGGAGAAACTGTGTTACGGGCTATATTATTTTGCCATTCGCGATTTGGCTATAGAATGCCCGAGGTTGACGAGCGAGCCTCGTCATGGTTGGGTACGGTGTGAAATGGTCGGGACAGGAAGTTTCCGTAGACTCTCCGAGAACGGGTCGGGGGAAAGGTGACACGTCAGAACATGGAACAGATGGCAGAACTTAAACTAGATTGGCAAAAAATTCTCAAGTTAATAAAATCTAGCGCTAGAACCAGTATCTACCTACCCCGAGTCGGCATCATTTATATTTTGGGTAATTTTCGTCAATAGCTGTCAATACTGCAAGGGACGAGTTGTAACCCGACCGAACCGCCAGAGGATAAAGACATCGCGTACTCAGATCTTGCTTGGCTTCCGTTCCCTCCCATTCCAGACGACTACCCTCCGCCCACTTGCCCAGCTAAAGGTACAATAGTGTAAAGTGCCCTGTCACACACAGCTCTGCAATACTTCTATCGCAACTTTCATAAGCGAGCCATCTCTCAGCGCTCGATACACCGCCCCCGTGTACGAGCCCACAGTCGGCGCCTGCGAGCCATTCACGCCGAGCCCACTCTCCATCTCCTCCAGCGTTGGCGTCTTCAGGTTCCTCGTCGACAGCAGCGGCACCTTCAGCGTGTGGCGCACGAACGTGTATATCGCCTTGGCCGCCTTGCCGAGGACCGGCGTCGCGTCCCCGTGCACCACGTAGGCGTCCCTGTTCGCGCACCACGCCTCCTGCATCGAGGCGCCGAGCGCCTCGGTGAAGCCCGTCAGCCGGCTGAGGAGCGCGGGGTCGCGGCTGAAGGCCGCGTTGTCGAGCACGATGGGGCGCAGCGATTTTGCGACGGCGACGAACCGGTCTGAGGCGTCCATGCTGGCTGTTGTGTCGAGGGATACGAGGAGCTGGGTCCAGAGGGACTTGCTGAGTCCTTCGAGCGATGCTGCGAACTCCTCGTCTACCGTGCCGGAAAGAGGTTCAGGCACGACGCGCTCTGATAAGTCTTGCGCATCTGATGCTAGTATATTTGCCGTCAAGTCTGGCGGGTTGTGGGACGGCGCTGGCTTCCCGGCCGTGGTATAGTGTTTAGCAAGCAGTTGCTCAAATTCAGCTTGGTAAAGCGCTAAGAATTGGGCATTCATGGCGCGCAGGTCCAAGGCTTGGCACACGGCAATGAGGTGAGCTGCAATCAGCTGTGACAGGACATCGTTAGCGGTTTGGGTGTAGCGGGCGCTGATGAGAGCCAGGGAGTTGAGGGACTGGTTCCCCATTTCTGCCGTTTGGACGTGGTTGACGGGGTTAGCGAGGAAGCCCAGCTCTGCCGTCAGCGCCGCGATATTCAGGTCGGTGCCTTTGAATATGAGAGAGATGCTGGGATCCTCGGCAATCAGATTGGGAGGCAGGCCTCTGTTCGTGGCGGGGTTCATGAGCTCGGTGCATTGACTGAAAATCATGCGCCCTATGCCCTGGACAGCCTGTCGTGTCTTCTCCATCGCCGAGGTCACTGCCTTGGCCTGGAAGTTTCCACCGTGTAAAAATTCACCCTCAGGGGTTACAAGGGGGTTATCGGTGGCTGAATTGCACTCAATGGACACTTGTTGATGGGCTAGAACGAGATCCTCTAGCATGGGTCCCAACCATTGTGGTGCAGTCCGGATTGAGTAGCGATCCTGGCGCAGCGAGGAGTTGGCTCCGTCGTTGACTTTGGTTAGCTTAGATCCCGTCAAGAAAGCTAGGATGTTGCGGGCGGACTCGATCTTGGAAATGTCAGCCCCTATTTCGTCCTATGGGTTAGATTTGCTAAGATTGGGTTGTTAGCCTACCTGTCCTGGATGAGGTCGCGTTTCGGAGAAAAAACTATGAAAGCTCTCCGTAGTTCCATTCAAAGCTTCAACCGTCATAGCCGTATTAATTTGAGCGAAAAGAGCTAATGTGTGGGTATCATGAAGACATAAAGTAGCCACGGCAGTTGATATGGCGGTTCCGTTAGTCACTTTTGATAATAAAGTTAGCCATGCGTACGACACTCCCACAAACTATTTGCAAATGCTCAAGGAACCGCAAGACGCAATAGTAGGTGCAGGACAGTTACCGTATCACTTACTTGCAAGTCCCTCCTTCATTCGTAACGTGACTGGCTCTAAACTAGCCTCGGCAAATGCGGTATTTGCATATTTGGCGTCTGGACCCCTCGACATCACTCGAATGGTCGACTTGCCAGAAATAGCCCCACAGATGTAGGATAGGGGGCTCAAGTCCCCGGATGCTGAGATGCTGCCACGAAGAGGGATCATAGGGATAATGTCGTACTTTAACAAATCCTGCATCCTTTCAACTATGACCGGCCGAACCGCAGAGCAACCGGAAATCAGAGAGTTTATGCGGATAGCTATCGCCGCACGGGTCCAAGACCAGGGCAGGACAGAAGCATCGATGCCGCCCTCGAGCGATAAATCATAGCGATGCTTGCTTGAGTCTGACTTCTCCAGTGCAGTGTGATGGTCTCTCTTCCCAGGCGGCAGTATGCCGTAGTGAAGTTCTCTGATTAGTGCATGCTGAAGCTCATGAACCTTTCTTGTGCGGACATCCGCTGTCCCTCCGAACCCGGTATTTACACCTATAGCAGATCATAATTAACGAGTGATTCAGAGTTCTAGCTTTGAAGAAAGGGGTTCGTACCATATATGACATGTCCATCTCGAAGTCCGTTTTCAAGCACCGAAAGACTGCGTTTCATGGACTCAAGAGCGGAGCTACTGATTTCTGTAGTTGCATTATAACTGTAGTGTTTGTCAGAGAATCCTCTCAGGTTGATGGGGGGCTTAGATGTACAGAATATGAAACTGACCGTGCAATTGACACAATATCGGGTACCGTCAAGCTCCGACCGGTTAGAGTGATAGGTTTCGCCTCTTCCGCCGATACAATGGCATCTAAACGCCGCCACACACCGAGGACTACTTCGGTGTGGCTAGTCATCGTGTCAAGAAAGGGGGGGCAAGTGGTTGATTCAGGGGTGGTCTGAAAGATACGAAGTGTCCTATTTGTTCTGGTATGCAATCGAATGTGTGCCTCGACTTTGATAAAGTAAGATATTCCCTCAAACATGACGCTTTAAGCGATGAGCTCTCACGCTAACCCCCTGCCATGTTGATAGGCAAGGTGATTGTAATCGATTGTAAGACGCACGACGCGTACGATGCGCACGACAAGAAGCCGGCGAAGGATTCGTTGTTCTTTCAGATGCATGGCGATAACAAGAATATGGAGAGATCCCTACAGTGGGTGAGATTAGGTTGGATTATGCAGTCAGACCGGAGCAAGATGTACGAAACCGTAAGTTGATCTTCTAGATTCCCTCATCATCGGCCAAAAAGCGGATCACTTGATGGTATATTTCGTAACAACATAAGCTGACAGGTTGCACGGATAGCATAGACGATATCTGCAGGGTGAATTGGTGTCAAATGCCGACTTCTCAGCTAGCATGAATTTGTCTGCCTGAGGCCCCCTGTGTATGCAAGGCAATGTGATGCACTGCAACACGCAACTCCCGCATTCCTCCATCCCTATAGATAGAGATACTTTACTTATCAAGTTAGCTTGTAGTTTCGGTCCCCGTAAAAATCAGAATGAGGCTCTCGAATCGTGCCCTCTTATCAATATGTATCCCGCACCTGATGTAACCACCCAACCCTATCAATATGCACATCTACGGCGTAGTGTTGGGGCTAGTGGGTGAAGATCCCGTAAGTATTCCTTTTGGAATTCAAATGCAGTTCAAGGATCTTCTTTGGGCCTAATAGGTCTCCACTAGACTAATCGCCTATTCTTTAGCGTAGGACGTGCATGCATCCGCTTTACCCTTGCAGATGGCGCCAAGGGTTGTACGCAGTATAATAGGTTCTGATATTAAAGTATATCAGATATCTGGTTAAGCATAGGCTAAAAGCTACGTTAATAACATTACTACAGCAGACATCTTTATTCTATTAACGAGTGTATTGTTGAGCCTGGAAAATCATGATATCATTGCAAAATCGTAACTGAATTGGAATATTCATAGATCTAATAGCAGAGCGGCCATATAACATAATGGCGAAATGATAGGAAGTTCGAAGTAGCAGCAGCCATATCCAAAAACAAGGCCTACAAATCTCTCTCAACAGAGACGTTAGGTTCTGAGAGAGGCGGTTTAAAGTACGAAACAACCCTGAGTGCTCCATCGGGACGGATTGTACATCCAACGTAGGTTTGAACACCTTTCTGTGATGCAAGCAACTCGGAGCCACTAGAGTACGCATCCATGTTAGTGAGATTGAAAGGCTAAAATTAGCAAAAAGGAATAGCTTACAATAGTGCGTTCATAGTTCCGCTATAGGCGGCCATGTAGCTACCCCTCTGGTGGGATTTGAAGTATTCATCAAGGCCCCGTATCACTGCAGCATCGCTGCTAGCGTAGTGACGAACTGGAAGATAAACTTTGGCCACCGGAAACTGATCCCCAATTCTAAACTCGACGTTATATAGCATTCCTGCGGTGCGGTGGTTGACCTCCTTTAGTGGATCCGTTGATGGCGCGTTAACTCCGAAGATGGCGTTCCAGAGAGAATGGAGGTCTTCGAGTCCTTTCTGCATGTTTGGACTTTTAATTCGGCCACCGAGTGTTATAATGTTACATAAAGACTCAAAGGATGTCTCCCGGGAACGGAAATAGACTTTGAAGCGCGACTTGAACGGGTCAATTAGATCGATAGCCAACATTTCGTATTCCAGATCTTTGCTGGCTGGGTCGTTGGAGAAGTTGGAGAATACGGATAAGGCCTCCAAGTTATCCTTTGTGGAGTGAGGAGCGCCTTTCATTGATTCTAGAAGAACTTCTAGGTTTGACTTTCCGCTGGATATTGCCCGGTACTTTGGGAAATAGTATACCTTGGCTGTAATCTCGCTCTCCGTTAGATCGAACGCGTAGAATATAGACGAACTGTGGTCTTGGAAGTCTTTTAAAACCTCAGTTTCTCCGTCTCTTCGTCCGCTGAAGAAACTTTTGAAGAAAGTATACCACTTGTAGATCACGGATGAGTTGGGGTTTGGTAGTTCTGCTTTTTCTTTACCGTCGAAGAAGTCTTTGAAGTAATCAAACCACTCGAGTCTTATGTCTGGTAGAGATTGGTTCAGGCGATCTTGAAAGATAGGCCCGACAAGCAAGTTACGAGGATCAACTGAGGTGCCTGCCTGGAGCCCAATAGGCTCGATGGAGTATCGTATGGTCGGTCGAGAATCACTCGTACCCCAGTCCCAACTCAACTCAACGGGGGTACCATCATCTGTCATAAAGCTTTCCCACGCCTTTGTGAGACTACTGTTGGTAGCTGGAAAAACCCCAAGATTTGGGGCTACAAGCTGCTTGAAGAAGTTTAAACTTCGACGCTGGGCTTCTGGGGAGTAGTCGGCACTGTACAGAAGGACCCCGAGGGCCTTCCCGATGTGTTGGTACCATGAACGGCGGTGTTCATCTTCGGAATCAGGGACGTTGGAGTCCACCTGTTTCCAGGCGGAAAATTCGTTGTAGCTGACATCAAATGCGATGTTTTGAGTCTGCACTAAGGTTTGTGTCCTGCCCATATTGCAACTAGGGCTTTTTCCGTGTATATGTATAAAAGCTCACGAAATGATAGTTTAACACGCGTCTCAAATCAGTTTAAAGAAGCGAGACTACTATGAGGTAAGGTAGTGAGATGGATAGATAAAGATAGATTTAGAAATCGGAAAGTAGCTTGTCAGATTAGACCCTATTCTGAAGATTATTACTTCAACCCAGAAGCATGCCGGATAGAGAATAGCACCACAATGTCGTCTAATATAAATCAATGATATCGTTTATATTACCGCATCAGTGCATCTACCACCGTCTACTGCAATGCACCTAGCCAGCCTACATAAGTTTCTATCATTCTTTTCTCTTTCTACTAGATGTAAACACCTTCATCTATAGCATTAAAATTAAAACTAACATGACGTATAATGGCTTCACTCGTATTACTAACTTCAAATCTGCCGAGTACAAAAGAGTAATTCCTAGTCAAGACACCGAAGAATAGCGGTGAAGGATCGTCCCAGCTTACCAGTGTCTGGAGTATTTAGTATTCACTTGACGAAACTTACATCTGAGCAGCATTGCATATCTGCGGTCATGGCATGACGACGTTTCATAGATACCATTGGCCGTCGATAGGGCTTGATATGACTTACCTACTGGGGACAATGACTGGGGTTGAAGTGCAGGGCGCGGAATAAACATTCTCAACCTGCAGGAGAAGGGAATCTCATGCCCTCTTTGCGGGCCGTATTATTTCTGACAGATTCAATATACTATTGCTATGTCGTGTTTCGACATCGGTACGGTTGTATTACATAACTCTCAATGCCACTATTGCCAAGACATATCTTAGATCGCCACCGCTCTCCTCAGTTTCTCAACTATAAATCTGATAGGGTTACATACTGGACAGCTGCAGCGTGATGGCTGCTGTGAGTGGCTTGCTGTGAGTGGCTTGCTGCGGTATACCCGATCTAGCAACGATCCAATCGATAGCGAAGCGCAGGGACTTATTAATGCGTGTTACTTTAGAAGAGCATGTGAACTCCGGCCGTTGGCTAGCAATGGGAAATGTAAAACAACCGACCCTCCATTTTGCTACCCCTCATTCCTTCTTCTAGCCTAGATGGATGAGCTCGATAACATATCACTTTCATCGTTTCTTCACAGCCTCAGCTAGCCACGACACTTGCAACTAGGTGATTTACCGAACGAATTGGACCAATATGGATAATCTCATAACATTTATTGCCTTATGTGCGTTTATTGTAACGCTGCAGGCACTGTACACTCGGTATCGAGGAGGGCTGAATGCAATCCCTGGTCCTCTATCTGCCAGTATCTGTAATATTTGGAAAGTTTCAGCTGTCTACTACAATGACATGCCCCGCAGGAATATTGCGGTGCATAGAAAGTATGGACCAGTTGTTCGAATTGGCCCAAATACAGTTTCATTTTCCAGCCCAGAAGCGCTTCAGACAATTCACGGATCAAGACAGGCCTATCCAAAGGTTAGTATGGTCTCAGCCGCTTCCGAATAGTTTACTCAAACGGGTTGATAGTCCGACTTCTACAAGCCAACTTCCGCTCGGTTTGAAGGGGCGCCGCTATTGAATCTATTCTCGGTGCGAGATGTCAACTACCACTCATCGCTCAAGAAGACCATTGCGGGCCTGTATACTAAGGCAGCGGTGCTCGGTTTGGAGCCAAAGATTGATGGTTGCGTGAATCTATTCACGGAGAAAATAGGAACGACGATCCACGACAATAGCCCGACTCGTCTGGATATTTCGTCATGGGTTCACCTGTTTGCGTTCGACTGCCTTGGCGAACTCAATGCATCTAAGAAGTTTGGGTTTCTAGAGAGTGGTCAAGATATCAAAGGAATGATCGAAGGGTCTGATCGCATATTGATCAAAACAGGACTCGTAAGCATCTTCCGCATAGTCACATTATATCAAAATACTGATTTCGAAAGCAGTTTGCACAAGCGCCCATTCTTCAATTTGTCAGACGCGTCATGGAAGCTGCCAAAGGTCCAGGTCAGATAAACCCTGTTATGCGAGTAAGTGCCCCCTGGTTGAGAGTATTCCTTCAGGATGGCATCTGATTATCCCTGTAGTATGCTTCCACTATTGTCAGGGAGCGTCTCGAAAAACCAACCTCGACGCCAGACATGCTTAATAATTTTATCCAGCTGCAAAAGAGCCAACCGGATAACCTGTCTACAAGGGAAATTATTGGAGCATTGTACATCAACCTGTATGCACCCCTCCTGCTATTCCCCTTTGGATTTACCTGTTGACTCGGTTAGTATGGCCGGCCATGATGTTCTCGCTGTCACAATTAGGGCTGTATTATACTATGTCGCTCGACACCCTGAAGTCGAAGAGAAACTTCGGGCCGAGTTGATGATGCTGGGGCCAGGCAAAGCGCCCTTCGCGGAGCTTAGCAAACTCCCCTACCTGTAAGTAGCCAACCACGAGGAACACTGATTACGTGAAGTCTCACCCAGCATATACTAATTGCTTACCACGCAAGTGATGCGGTTATTCATGAGTCTCTACGAATCCATGGAAACCTAGGCCTGGTCAACGAACGTGTCACCCCGCGGGGGGGCGCCATAATTGACGGCTATCGCATCCCCGGAGGAACGATTGTGGGGATCAACCCATGGGTCATCCACCGCAATACCGCGATCTTTGGCGAGGATGTGGATACGTTCCGACCCGAGCGATGGATCGATGGATCCGAGGAGAGCATAATGGAAATGCGGAGAAATCTATTTTCGGTAGGTCTAGGACTACACCTGTTAGCGAGTACGTAATCACTAATCGTGCTGGGCAGTTCGGCGCGGGACCCCGTATGTGCATTGGGAAGAACATTGCGATGATGCAGCTGTGCAAGTTCATCTCGGAGTTCTACCGCAATTTCCAAGCCAAGCTAGTTGAACCGGAGAAGGAGTGGCATGTGATAGGCAACTGGGTGACCAAGCAGACCGGAATGGACATGTATCTTACTCGGGTGAATAACTGCGAGGTCTAAGATGACTATCTGTAATACTGTATGAAACAGGCGTGCTTGGGTTATTCAGCCAAGATAGTACAACATCTATATTACGCTGGGTGCGTGTCCCAACTACTATTCTTGGAATAAGCTTATTTTACATCTTCGGGAGTGGCTGGACAGGCCATTGGAACGTGTAATCTGTGTGGCAACCTTTACTCGCATCTATTATCTAGACTCCTATTCGTCGTCGGAGGTATCTCAAGCACGGAGTAAGCACAGCAGGCCGTGTGCAACATCGCATCCTTTCCTAACTAGTCGTGATATCTATCGCATCAACCGGTTGAAGGAGCCGTGCATGGCACTGCATCTGCAATAGAACTCCAGAATAGTAAGTAGATCGCCAGCGGCCGTGCCTCACACTCGCTGCTGGCGGTTCGGCAGATTTGCGCCGGGGATCAGGGGAGGGCGCAACGAGGTTCGGCTCGTTATCTCTCCCCTGTTTGAAGTTTCAGCTATGCAGTGTCCGTCTCGACCAAGATGTGCAATGGATGGAGTGTCAGCTCGCTGTGTGAGGTAGCAATCGATAGTCGGTGCTACGTGGGAATGACGCAGGCCATTCATGATCGTATAGCGCGTACCAACGAGCGGTACCGAACCCCCTCGCCAAGAGACGCGGGTTTACTCAGCAGGCTTTGTGACGTATACGGCGCCACCCTCGCCCTCCCCCCGGGTGGATTCTCCCGAGCCCGCTCCGCTCGCCGTGCTTCTGCGGCGTAGGCCTGTCGAGAATCTAGGCAGAAACCTGGGGCTGTCAGCCTGCATGCGACGCCGTGTAATATGTGCGTCTCACCCTAGTTTATCGGGCTTATGCTCGTGGAACTAGCGGTGATAAGATGCTTCTAAGACGAGACCTACATGATTATAGTGCTGCAGATACCCGATCCCCCTGGTCGGTTCCCGGTCTAGATAGTGACAGACCGGCAGTCGTTGTTGAAGCTTATCGTCGGCTATACAAGTCAAGCAACTGGTGAATTGTATTGGTCCATGTGAACACACACGCATGTCGCTGCGTTAGAGATGCATTTTCGCCATCGAGGAGAGGAAAGGCGAGAAGAGAATATTTCCATAGCCCACTCGGAACTGCTGAGTGTCTCATCGTGTCCTTGAATTTCACATCTGTAACAATTGATTGACCCTGAATCGTAAAGATCATGGCAGCGACGACAACAATGGCTAGCACAATTGAATCCATAGAGCAATACTTGCCCTCGCAGTACTTGCCTACATACAAACGGTCTCCTATTGGGGATGCTGTCACCACAATACTAGTCCTGCTCTTCGTTTACCTCTTGCGGACGCGTTATTACCATGGTCTGAACAAGATCCCTGGGCCTTTCCTGGCTAGCTTCACGAGCCTCTGGAAATGGCATATCGTTTACCAGGAGAAGATGCCTTTTAAAAACACCGAGCTGCACGAGAAGCACGGCCCCTTAGTACGAATCGGACCTAATCATATATCTGCCTCGAGTGTAGAATCTATCCAGGTCGTGCATCGTGCTAGAAGCGGCTTCACGAAGGTAATTACTTGTCCTTAATTCTATACTCATCCTATAATCTTTTAGCAGCTGTAATACTCATGAATGGATAGTCTGGCATCTATGGTATCCTACAACCGCAATTTGAAGGCACGGATCTCCACAATGTCTTCTCAACTCAAGATGCGGAATACCATGCAGCTCTCAAGCGCACGATGGGAACCCTGTACACAACTACGGCCGTCTCAGGGCTCGAGTTCCATCTTGACGACTGCACCCACCTCTTCCTGTCTAAGATGAACGAGATCATCGGTCCAAAGAAGGCCGGCAAGGTTGACATTGCTGCTTGGCTGCAGTACTACGCCTTCGACTCGCTAGGTGCCGTCAACTTCTCGCAGATGCTGGGATTCCTCGAGTCCGGGACGGACGTCGATGGGATCTGCCACCTCGACCACGAGCAGATGATGTACTTCGCAGTGGTATGCACAAGATGTACTCTACTCCTTATCTGTTTGAGCTCGCTGACTGTGGCTAGTGGGGACAAATCACCCCTATCGAGCGCGCCTGGGCGAAGACAAAGTCCATCTTCACCGGAGCTAGGAAAGAGAACCCCCTTTTCAACGTGAGTGACAGGGCGTCTTCATTCCGTTCACTTACACCCTGCCCCCCTTTTAGGGAATACAATACTGACAAGCATATCACTGGCTTCAGTTTGCTCTCAAGCTTGTTCTTGACCGTCAGAAGAACCCAACCGACACCGTTGACATGTTGAACCTGTTCCTGGACCTGCACAAATCGGTCCCCGAGAAGTTCACGATCCGGGACGTGATCGCCGCTGCATACATCAACGTGTAAGTAGGCCCCGCGCAAGTTCAACCCGTCTCAGCTTAGTGGGCAAGGTCGAGCTAACGGCATCGGCAGTGTCACCGCCCACGACGTCGTCGCCATCACGCTGCGGGCTGTCGTCTACTACCTCGCCAAGGACCTCTCGGCGCAGAAGAAGCTGTACGACGAGATTGCCGGCGCGAAGCTCTCCACGCCGGCAAAGTACTCCGAGATCACATCTCTCCGCTACGTGTAAGTCGCCCGCCCCACCGGGGGGGGGGGCCGCGCCGGCCGGCGGGCGCGCGGGGCGCCAGGAGAGGCGGGGGGAGGGGCCCGACGAGCGGGGCCGGGG
>MU378199.1:12256-63727 GCA_022495175.1 Hypoxylon argillaceum | reverse complement strand
ATAGTTTTAGCCGGTTTTTGCGGGGGGTATCGTCCCCCCGCCGGAAATTTAACCCGTATTAAATTAAATCCCCTACGTTTATGGCTCCCCCCAAACCGCCCCCCCCCCCCCCCCCATATCCATCCAGCCCTACCTAAATTCCGGTATCTCCTCACTGCCTGCCGGCGGCGCCGGCGGGGCCCCCCATTTTCCAAAACCCCGGGTTTAAAACCTGGGGGATCGGATCGCCCGGGAAAAGGCCAAGAAAAGCTAACACGATCGCGATGCGGCTACCCAGACTGGCGGCGACGAACGAGGCGCTCCGCATCCACCCGAGCACGGGCCTCATCCTCGAGCGCCGCACGCCCAAGGGCGGCGTCACGCTGCACGGCAAGTTCATCCCCGAGGACACCATCATCGGCGTCAACTGCTGGGTCGTGAACCGCGACAAGGGCATCTTCGGCGAGGACGCGCACAGCTTCCGGCCCGAGCGCTGGATCGACAGCGACCCCAAGGACGTGACGAGGATGCGCACTAACATGTTTACCGTACGTCCCTCCCCTCTCTACCCCCCCTTTTTTTTTCTTTTCACACACGAATAACCCTCTGCTTCAACCCCCTTTTTCCTTTGGCACATCCGGTCTCAGATAGGAGGACACCTCCATGCATTGGGAGTATTGGCTAGTCGCTGATGATATGTACCAGTTCGGCGCGGGCGCGAGGAATTGCATCGGCAAGAACCTCGCCATGATGCAGCTGACCAAGATCATCGTCGAGCTGTACCGGAACTTCGAGATCACGCTGGCCAACCCCGACAAGGACTGGACCGTCTCGGGCGGCTGGCTGACCCGGCAGTCGGACATGGACGTCGTGCTGACCAAGAGGTCGACCGTGGTTTGAGTGGTGGCAAGACGCGTGGGCTCATCCTCTGGCATTGCTACCGTTTGTTTGGTTGGAGGCTTACAGCAGACATGGCTACTGCGTAGCTAGGTGGGCTTTTAACTTGTCGGCAACACGTTTTGTATGGGCATATGAGTGCGCAATGACCTAGATTAGCTATATTGGATTGATAGTGCATCTAGATACATTCTTTAGTAATCTATTCAATTGAATTCGTTCACCATCCGTTCATTGTAAACGGGTAGCTGACTTATAAGTGAGTTCAATGTCGAGTTAGGTTTGATCCCTAACAGCGCTATTGGTTTTTCTCTTTAGCTGTTAGATTAATAGGCAGCCCTAGCCCTATCCACTATAATACCAGTTCTGTAGCGTACTATGTACTGCAAAGTGCTGGGCATAGAGACTTCATGAGAAAACAACAACAACAACATGAGTTAATTGTATTGTATAAAGGCCAATGACCATGCTTCACACGTTTACCTGAGGTTATTGATCGCATTCAGTTCTAGTCAGTCTCCATATTGAAATTGAATTTTAGATGCATTGGCAGCGCGTTGTCTTTCGCAAGATGACAGCTTACGATTCATCCTCGCATCAATTGAGTAAGTACATTGTCAATCGCACAGCGGATAGCGAATGAAGCAGATTGGCATCGTATTACGATAAGAGGACTACGTAGATCTATAAGCGTCTCTATACCTTTTGTGAGACGAGCTCCTTCATGCCTTTGCCTTACCCGAGAGCTCAAGGTACTGGCCGACCGAGTCAACGACCATGTCCTCCCAACTCTGGAACTTGACGCCGAGATCCGTCTCCGTCTTGCTAGCGTCCCAGATGACCGGGATAGTCGGCTGGCTACCCTTACTGAGCACGCCCGCCTTGACGGCCTCGGGGTAATGCTTGGCGACAGCGTCCCACGCCTCATCAAAGACATGAGGTATGGTCGAGCCGATGTTCCTCGGCGCATCGTCCTGCAAAGCGAGGATGTGTAGCGTAGCCGCGTCCTCGACGTGCACAGCGCCAGCAGGCATCGGCGAGTCGGCAGCGTGCCCAGTGACGACGCCGAGCAGGATGCGGTTCGTACTGGCCATGAAGTCCTCCGCCTTCAGCGCCCTCTTGTCGGCGCCGAACACGAAGCCCGGGTAGATCACGGACAGGCCGTACGGCGGGCTCTTCTCCTTGTAGAAGGCGTCGATGGCGTTGGTGGCCGCGATCTTGCCGCCCCAGTACGCCGGCATCATCGAGTCGAACGGGCCCGGCAGGTTGGGCACGCGGAAGTCAGCGGTGATGCGCTGCGACAGGTCCGGCGGGAACGGGCTGTTGCCGAAGACGGAGGACGTGATGACCAGCTTCTTCAGCGTCGGCGCCTTGAGCGTCGCGTTCAGCAGCGCCGTGACGCTGTTGATGTTGGGCTGGTAGATGCCCGTGAGGGGGTCTAGGAAGGGCGAGGGGAGAGGCGAGGCGAGGTGGATGACGTGGGTTGCGCCCTTGATGGCCTCGTCGTAGGCATTGGCGGCGCAGATGTCGGGCACCTCGACGAACGAGAGCTTGTCCGGTACGCCTAGGGCTACGATCTTGGGGTGTTTGGCAAGAGAATCGGCTTTCGAGAGGGAGCGGATGGCAGCGCGCACCGTCCAGCCCGCTGCGAGAGCCTTTAGGAGGACATGGAAGCCTATGAAGCCCGTGCCGCCGGTGAGGAGGAGTAGGTTTGGAGTCGACATGATGAATTGGGTTACTTCGCTAATAGTAGAGAGTCGATCGTCTAATTAGTAAAACAGAATAGCTCCTGTTCTTGGGAACTATTTATGACAAGAGAGGGGGGGAGGGGGTGTAAGCTGATTGACCAAGACGCAAGCTGTAAGAGGGGAAAGTATAAGTTCAAAGAGTCTCAGCTTAATAATGAATCCACCTTCTAGGCCTAGACAGGTTTGCCTTGAGGCTAGCAATTGTGACTTGTCTCACTGAATGACTAATTGATGATGTTCTCAAGGCAAGCAAGGGAGCCTACTTGGGGGCCTCGGCCAAGTGAAACGGGCCCAAAGAACGTGCCTAAAGAACAAGAGAGCCTCTCGAAAGTCGTCGCAAATAGTCGGTCAACTATCTAGAACTTACATATACGTAAGTATAAGTGCCATACTCTGTACCTGCTGCATTGTGCTATACAGTACAGTACAGTACGTTAGGTAGGTAGGTAGATAGTAGATAGATTGTCCCAACAAGTAAACACAGGCCGAGGTAGAAACCCGAAAAAGCTGTGCGGACTGAAACCCGACGTCTATGTTCAAATTATTATTAGACGGCGATACCGCACTGTATGTTCCTGTTAGAAATACAAGAAAGACTAATACTACGTAATTGACCGGTCAAGCCAAATCTTTTGGCGCAGTGGTATACCTATAATACACTATACGGCACTGTATTGGGGTATTACGGCATAAGACATGCTGTGCCGCAATTCAGCACAAGCAGTCTGCACTCATCGTCTGTGGCACGTCAACGGCCACTGGCCTGCCAAGGTCTGTCAGCAGCCACCCGAATCCATTCGCTCGTCCTCGGGGCTTTATGCTGTAATGTTGCGCCCTGGCGCATTTAGGCAGCTATGGCGCACGCAGTAGGTATGTAAGGGATGATTGAAGTGATACGATCCCATGCATTGGGGACATCCGGTAGGTAGGTATCTATTCAACAGGTTTCGGCCATAATTCAACATCTCCGAAGGATTTCGCTTATCATTAAATCAATTTCGGTCGTCATCACCTGACACTTTAGTAGAAGTTGCTTGTAACACGTCTATATTTTGACACCTCCCTAGGCCAGGCACCCTCACACGATTCTTGTAACATTCAATCACAATAGCGATATGATGAATGTGGGTGTAAATGTATATATGGCAACGAGAATCTCGCGCATTTTGGAGAAGATAGATTAGGATTCCGGTTGAGATAACAGATATCGTTAGAAATACCAAGACAAAGGGGCACGAAATCTACGTTACAAGAGGCTTTCAACTCAATGACAAATCGTGTCAGCGTTGCTTGCTGAAAATGCGGGCGTTTGGTAGACGAACATCGTCGAATAAGAGGACATTCCAGACCTCGACCTCGGGGCCCGAAGATTCAAGAGTGGTATTGGCGAACTTGGCATAGGTCGTAGGCTTCGCTTTGCTAGAGATAAGGGCACACGCGATAGTTGAAACTACTCTGTAGCATCCAAGAACTAGTTATTATATTTGGAAAGCAGTTTTTGAGGTTTGAAAACTTCTGGAATTGACGTTAAACACTCGTCTCAGAGTAGAATTCTTGCTACCGCAGGCGCCCAAAAAAGCTTTCAATTGACGAGCATTCGAGCACTCTGCAAGCTGTCTCGACATCGAGGTCTCGCTTTCTAGCGTTATAGTAAGATGAAAATAACCCCCAATTGAACTTAGAAACCTAATTCGTTCCAATGTATACCGTCTGAACAGTCTAAAAGAGTCTATCAATACCCAAACCCGGTGCCGTAGAAAAATATATCCTTTCTAAGCTTCCCCTTTCTACCAATCGCATAATTACGCCCTGCAGAGCCTTCCGTCGCTGTCAGGCACCCAAGCCTCGCTCCCGACAGCCGTATTCCCATAGAACAGGTCATTCGGGTCGTACACCTTCTTGATCGCCCTCAGCCTATCGTAGTTAACGCCATAGAACGCCTCCTTCCAGTCCGGCTGCAGCCGATTGGCCTCGTTCAGGTACGCGCCGCCGTCCGGCGCGAGGGCCTTGAGCGCGGGGATCGTGACGTCGAGCGTGTAGTCCTGCGCCTCGTTGTTGCTCGCCAGCGTGCCCTTGTAGTCCCACGGCGAGAACGCGAGGATCGTCACGATGGCGTCGCGCCAGGCCGGGAGCACCGCGTTGGACGCGGCGTTGTTCTTGGCCACCGAGTGCGCTGCGTTGATGGCCACGCCGCCCGTGACGAAGCCGCCGCCGGGCCGCACGCTGAGCTTCAGCGCGTCGATGAGGCCGGCATTGGAGGTGGCGTTTTGGACGACGCGGCGGGGGATGAGACGGCCTGAAAGCGTCACGTCGATGATGTTGACGACTGGGAGGCCGGTGGGTAAGGGGCCTAGGTAGTAGTTGAAATGCTCTAGGAAGGTCGGGAAGGAGGTGATTGTAAGGGCCACGGAGATGTTGAGTGCCTTCATCTTCGCTTGGAAGGGCTGTAGCAGTGCGTTCATTTGCTGTGCCGTGCTGCCGGGAGAGGTCACTGGAACGACGGTGAAGCTGTCGTTGGTGAGCGAGTAGAGGGCCGTAGCTCCTGAGTCCACAAGTCCCGGGAGAGCAGTGTGGAATGCTTCGATTCCCTTCCAGAAGTTCTCGTCGTTGTCACTCGTCTTGTTCCATTGAATCAAGGCACCGCCAACTACACCATCTTTGTAGGCCTTCACGGTGACTGAAACGACAACAGCGTAGGTGCCACCGCCGCCACCACTTAGAGCCCAGTATAAGTCCTTGTTCTGCGTTGGGGAGGCAATGAGATGCGTTCCATTGGTTGTCACGGCTTCCCATTCAAGGATTTGGTCGGCCCCCAATCCATACGTGGAGGTTAGGGTAGAATGGCCACCTCCTTGTAAAAAGCCACCTGCAAGACCGACACTGGCGCATTCTCCGCCGACAATATGTAGCCCCTTGGCTGCCACGGCTGGGTAGAGCTCGAACGCTTGAACACCGGCTATAATTAATGCTGAGTTAGCATGCGCGATTATAGATATCGAATCCTCGTATTATAACAGCTCAGGTTTGACTAACCAGCGAATTTGACTGCCTGGCCAGTATAACCTGGGCTTGAATATTGCAAGAAATCAATCGATTTTAGATTGTGAGTCCATAATCCGAGAGCCCCCTTTCCGGTGGATTTTCCTAGATAGCTAAGCACTTTTAGCACAGGCCATGGCGCAATGATGAATGGAGTGAGAAACTAACTCATGGCCAGTGTTCTTGATAACCAATCGGACATTGTTTTGCTGTGCAAATTTCAGTCCGGCTGTGATATCTGCAACTGAGCTAATGTTGATAGTGTAATCAACATAGTTCCCGAGGTTGCAAGGAGTAGACTTCGAGGTGAATGGGTCACAAGTGTAGTTTTGCCATTCCGGAGCCATGATTTCCACGGGGTTGGGATAACTATAAAGGTTAGCATAACTCAGCGAGACTCTCCCCATTACTCAATCATCGTCAAGGTTTCTTACTGAGTCTCGGGCTTTGCCCATACTTCTCCTAGAGCTGTACACTCAGCTTCATTGTAGTTAGGCGCATGACACACGCGCGCCAGGGGCGCTGCTGCGATCAATCTTCCATGGACGGTAGTATTTAGATTAGCCCACTTCTGTTGACTTGGCCAGCATTTGTCTCCAGGAATACAGCGACAATTAGATGACGGCTGCGTATTAGCTAATGCAGAGGGAGTGTTAATAAGGAGATATCCTGCGGATAGCAGGATACTAGCAAAAGAAATCATTATTGGTACAGCACAGAGAACAAACGAGAACTAGAGCCTGTGTATTTAGACAGAGCTGCAAGTAGCTGTGCCCCGTTTGAACAAACCATCGGGACGCAGGGCAAACGCTTATTTATTGTCCGTCACTTTGGCCCTGGCAATTCTACCCCGGGGTCCTATTTCGAGCCACATCCTGCGCTGACACTCTAGACGCGGAGAGAAGCAAGGCATACCAGTCGATACGGCAGGACTAGAAGGAGCAGACATCTCATTTCCAACCTTACTCCGTGGGACCATCTACGCCGAGAATGAATCCCGCAGCGCCACTCCAGGTAAGAAGGATTAGGTACCGCTAGAGGTTGACGATTCTCGTTAGCCTAGATGCTGAGGCTGAGAATGGATCTCAAGCCCTGTCTCCGATCACACTAGACACCCCACTTGAACGGAATACGGGCCAAGGACCTTATTGTATGCCTAGAGGTTGACATGTCTTATCAGCACGGGTCCCGGGAACGTGGTATCGTTTTCTAATTATAAGTCTTGGGACAGTAAACGAGAGTCCGAAGAGGTTAGACCTCTAATTACAGGCCGGGATCCAGGAGATCGATCACGTAGTGCCATGTGGCGTTCATGCAGGTACTCTTAGAACATAACTTGTCTTATAGCATAGCCCGTGGAATGAAGGGGTGAGGGCTAGACGGCCGTCATGCTCAGGTGAAAGACAAACCGAAATCCGATACAAGGTGTCACAATCCTACCCAGACCATTACATTGTAGCGAATATATTGAAGGGGATGTGACCTCCCTCTTACGCCTCTTGACGCGTTCAAATATACGTGCTCGCCGTTGTGGTCCAGTAAGCTTAAGTCATCTAGTAATGATCATCGCCTGTCGCGCTCACCGGCGTGGCGTGTGGCTGTCTAAAAAAAGCTTGGCAAATAGGTTTAACCTGTTAGAAAATACCACTGCGCCAAAAGATTTGGCGTGACCGGTCAATTATTGGTCTTTCTTTCTAAAGGTGTATTTTTAACATAACCCCTGTTATCTAATACAAATCATCAACGACGACCAGCACCTAGTAGAATCCCCTGTCTCCTTTCCCACGTGTACACGGCGGGTCTTCGGGCCTAGTGCTCCAAAATTACCAGGTCAGCAACATAATTAGAATTAATGAGCAAGATGTCCTATAAAATTATTCTTACCTCGCTTGACTCTTCATCCTATCTTCGCGTAGGGCTATTCCTTCATGCTTGTAGATTTCACCTTAGTCTTTCCTCTACTTAATGTTCTACCTCGGTATGGAATTCCCATTGGTGTCATTTCTAACCGTGGTTATTGAACAGCTGACAGCTCGTGGGACTTAAAGCATCAAGCCTCAGACCCGCATCTCACGCGCGGATATACCCGACCCTGGAACCTCTGGTTTGAGACATATCCTTTTTCATGCTTGTTGTTTACTGCGACCAATGATGGCGCTGGTGATATTAAGATGCTAGCTTAAAAGATGATGAAATCGCATCCCAAGTAATATATCCAAGTAGGATGTCCTGGCTTGTCCTATCACGTTTTAATAGTCCCTGCATTCAAGTTTATTAGGTCAATAGATGGAGGGTGCGCTGACTCACTTGTTGAGGCTCAGACTTGTAGACCCTGTCATAGAACAGTCTGTGCAACCGAGCTCCTCTAGTAGAGTCATTAGCGATGTGATTACGCCTTACGCGTAGCTTAGGAGTTCATAAATATCATCATGTACATAGATAAGAGAATACGTAATGCCCAAGAAGATGCAATTTCGTGTGTAACGTACGTCCTATCGTATGATATTTATATAAGGTATTGCTAAGAGTTGCATTCTCTAATGCAGTATTAAAACATGCTTCTACCAGAGTAAACTGAGGACCTTAAAAAACGGAGAGATTACCGTTGCTCCCAGAGCTAACAGCGAAGACCGAGCTATAGGTATTAAACAAGTAGAATGGCCCCCAGTTCATTGAGATTACTTAGTACCCAAATTTCAAATGCCCGGAGGATAGATGTGACAGCCTCACAGCCTGCCTAAATAACTATCTCATCCCATTCTCGGTGCTCATTATGATAAGTAATGGATGCAAACAGAAGATTCAATACCTATCTTTTTTATTCCTCGGGAAAATTTCCCTTTAAGGAAGCGAATGGTAACCAAAGTGGTTGCGTTAGGAGTGGAGACTGTATCGATCTAGACCGTGGGCTAATTTGATCTATCGAGTGCTCAGCAATATATTTGATGTGATGTGCATGTTGGGTATTGGCAATTGCCGAACCTACTGAACTTGAGTCTACGTAGTAGAACCGGCCTGTCTAGATAGGCAAATATCTAAGAGCAGCTGAATGAGCTAGGATTTCTTAGTAAGTCTCGCCTCTGCCCGGCATACCTAGATCTCACTGCGACTCTTTCCAGCTGAATGGGAGCGTTGATTGGGTCGCATCATCTTAGCCGAATGATATGCGTCGTCAACAAACCTTATGAAACGGCTACCCGCATACCACGCCGCCGCCACGCGCAACCGGTTGATAGTACACCGGTTGACAGTATACCGGGTGAAGGCGGCAGTGCCGCAACTTCCCGCTTACTGAGTATCTAGTAGCGCTTGAATTTGAGGCTGCATATTTATATCTCTAGGTTGGGGCTCGAGTAACGAGAGTAAGCAAACCATTGGCTGCACAGATCGCTAATTGTGACCTGTGATCAAGAAGCATACAGCGCCTAATAGGATTTAATAGCTTCCTATGACCAGTATACCTACAATGTCAGTGAGCCAACCAACACTCCAGACTTCGAAATACGTGATAATGAATCAATAACCCTTAGCTGCTTTCAAAATTGAACACAACTGGGAGGCTAGGAATTGCCTGCTGACTTATTGTTGAGCTACGATAGTCTCCTGGGGTTGGTCTTCTTTAGTTGCACGCCATAATTTATTTTTCTTCGTGTCGAACTATCATTCCATCTAGATTAAGAAGCAATTACTCTGTTATCTCGCGTGAAGTCTAGAATCCGTGCATCGTGTCTCTAGGGATCTCAAAAATGGCCGACTATTATATAAGTGTTGAGACATATAAGTGGGTCGACGGTGGGCCATTACCACATTATCCGACACAACTATTCTTTCTCCACTTTCTTGATTGCGCAAATACCGTACGTCGCAAATACCCAAGTACTATGTCGCAAATACTATATAAAGTGTTAAATTAATTAAATATATTAAAATAATAATAAAATAAACAGCTTTATTATTATTATTACAGCTGTTGCTGTTGTTATTATTAAACTTGTTTTATAATAGTTCCGTTATATATATATTTTGTTATATAATTTTATTATATAGCAAATATTAAAATAACTAAATAATCTAAAAATATAAAGTTGTTAATTTATAAATTAACAGTATATAAAAGCTTTATATAACAAATAAAAGTAAATTTTATATAGAAAATATTTTTTTATACGACGTATAATATATGTAACAGACCTATAATCTATGTCTTGATTTAAAATAGCGGAGTAAAAAAGTTATGTCGGATAATGTGGTAATGGCCCACCCTATGGGTCCCCAGTAGGTGAACCTATTGTTGATTGCCCAACTCGTCAGCACAGATCAACACCTGAACTTGAATACTCTCCTTCAACAACAAGTACCTTATTCCACCATGGTGTCTGTAGGCCCGGTTCGCGATTCTGTTGAACAGATAAACAATACCTCATGGTTCATTGGAAGCAAATATATCCTCCGTCATGTACAAGGATCGCACGCTGGTGAATACCTGCAGAGGAACAGTGACGGTTCCAGCTACACACTTTCTGTCGCACCTGCTATCTTGCCTGAAGCCGGCCCGATTTCGCAAACTGGTCATGCGCGCCAAGTCCATGACGCCGGAGACGCGTCTGCAGTCTTTAGCTTTGGCAGTGCTTTAATCCTTAAGGTCAAACTCATCGATGACGGCAACAAATCACAAGAACACGAAATACTCGCTTTTTTGGCCCAGCAGCAACTCAGCTTTAAGATCCCTAAAGTCTTATTCCACGCCATCGAGGGTGACAGGATCTACCTTTTTGAGCCACACATGCCTGGCAGGAGACTAAATGAAGCATGGTGGGAGATGGACACTCAGGAGCAACAGCACATTTCGACTCGCGTTGCCCATATTTTCTCAGAACCAGCGCTACCCACAGGTAAAGTCAGTTAAATAATAGCCTCTTGACTTGTTTTACCTGAATTGATCGCAAAAAACGCTTGTTTGACTGACTTGCCTGAATCTATTGACTTGATTGATCAAGTTAATTGACCAAGTAACTCAAGCAATGTATATAAAGCGTACAGATTGTAGAAAGCAAGGTAGGTAGGTAGGTGTAGGTAGGTGTAGGTAGGTAAGTAGGTAAGGTGGTAGGTAGGGTGGTAGGTAGGGTGATAGATAGGGTGGTTGGTAGAGTGGTTGGTAGCAGCGCTCCCCACAGGTAAAACAAGTCAAATAAACGGCTTTTGACGTGATTTGCCTTGATTGATCGCAAAAAGCGCTTATTTGACTTGTTTGGTTGAATCTGTTGTTTTGATTGAACAGTTATTTGATCAAATAAATCAAATAAATCAGGTGCCAGGAAAAAAAGCAGCGCTATTACAAAAATAGTATCGTTAGATAGCCCTAGTCGTGCTAAATACGAATCTGACAATATTTTGAAGCTGTATACGAAGTGCACGAGGTTGTAGATAATCAAAAACTGAAGGTTGTAAAGATTGTATAGCGAAAAAGGAGTTAATTTGAGAAGCTGTAATTAGGTCAGCACTAGCTAGGTAGGTAGGTAAGTATGTGGGCCTATTAGGTAGGAAAAGATTCTTATTGGTTGGTTAATGTGGGTCCTGAAACAGACTGCTACCTAAGTAAGAAAGCATTACAGAATACACCTTCTGAATAGCTTCTTTTTTACTAAAAAAAATAACAAAAAAAAATCAAAAAAAGAAAGAAATTATTTGCAAATAACCAGCAAACACAGGTAAAATAAGAAATATTTGATTTGCCTGCAAATAAATTCAAACCCTTTATTTGTGCCTTGGTTAGTCAAGTTATCTGTCAAGCAGTCAAAGTATTGTTTTACCTGTGGGGAGCGCTGGTTGGTAGGTAAGGTAGTAGAATATAGGCTAGGTAGATATAAGTGGCTAAGTCAGTGGCTAGGTAAGTGGCTTGTTAAGTGGCTTGGTAAGTGGCTGTGTACGTAGCTAAATAAGTGCTTACTTAAGAAAAGAAAGCTTCTTTTTTACTAAAAAAACAACAAAAAATATTTTAAAAAATAGAAAAATTAATTGAAAGTAATTGACAAGTAATAAGTCAAGTAAAGAATTATTACTTTATCTGCAATCAATTTTAAAACGATTATTTAGACTGGATTGGGTCAATTAATTGACAGTCAGTCAAATAATTACTTTACCTGTGGGTAGCGCTGCTCAGAACTCAGGGCCTTTGAGTTTCATTCCATGACGGGTGTGGATTACAGCTGGATGGACCCTCTCCGTGAACCGATAGAACGTGACTACAGTCCAGCAGCGCTTCAGAAGCACTGCAAAGAATTAGGCATGGACTGCTCAACATACGTTCTTTCCCACAACGATCTTGGACCTACCAATATTCTCATTAACGGAGACCAGATCGCGGTAATCGACTGGGACCTAGCTGGGTACTGTCCACTTGCATGGGTGCGAACGAAATTCGCTGTTTGTGGCGCACTTGATGTGGAACGGATCAGTGCTACAGGCGAAGAAAGTGATTCGGCATACAGGATCCAGATCGAACGAAAGCTAGGGCACATGGGCTTTCCGGAAGTCACCGAAGCATACAAGAAACTGGAAAAAGCACGCAGGACGGAATGGATAGCACGACGGCCGTGGCTCAATGACTGATTTGATGATATATTACCCGAAGCAGTTAGTAACCCCCAGCAATCCAGGCCATCCAATGTCTTGAGGTCCTAAAACCGGTCAGAAGAGGACAATTTTTAATGGATTTGATATTCCCAATGAGACCCTCTGGCTGCATTTGTTTGTGATTCGCTTCCTACAGACCTGCCGCAAGGATCGGGCAGAGATGGATGATGATATTGTTCCTGCCTGCATATCTTGAGGTAATGCCTAGATTCGTTCCGAACGGATATGTTATCCCCCAAAACACGCATGGGGTACTTATGGTATATAAAAGGGAGTTGTGTAGGCGTTCTGATGACTATAACCTCTGACCCAAACTCAAGAGATCTCCTCATTACCTCTTTCACAACCAACCAATAAATTTCGAAGCACGGCTGCCATTTATAACGCAGACTCCACTCTTATCAACAATTGGAGTTGCTCATGCGGATACTGATGAAATGAAGTGGTATATGAGCGTACTATTCAGCTTACTGACTATGACAGAGAGGTGGGAGGACCTGCTTATATACACGAACGAGATGCCTGAGCCCCTTTTCCTATACAGTACACGAAGTGACTCCTTGACCTAGCATACTTTCAACAGATACAGCAACTTAACTAACGCCAATTCCTATGTCGAGAAAGTCAAAGATGCCCAAGGCAACATAGTGGCCTATGGTAAGCCAAGAAATAGCGCCTAGCTACAAGTTCAACATCTACGCTAGCCAGGTTTATTGCTGATTCGCAGCAAGGTGTTTCGAATATAAAGCAAGTAATTAATTAAATTTACATAAATATTATTATATAAACTAATATATTTCTAGCTTAATTAACTTGTAGGCTTGATTAAATTTATTTGATTTGATGAACCTGGCTAACATGATTAACCTAGCTGACTTGGTTGACCTAACTGGACTTGACTGACCTGGCTCAACTAACTAAACTAGCTAAACTTGCTAACCTAACTAGACCTAACTAACCTGGTTAACCTAGTTTAAATTAATTAAGTTAGTTGAATTTAGTTAAGCTTAATTAAGTTAAGCTAGTCAACAATCTCGTTCCTTGTTGGTACCTGAGGTGCGGGCGGTCCCGAATATATGCCCTTTACCTCAGCCTCTCGCTCGAGTTTATCAATTCTATTCAGGTGCGCTAGCTCTATTTCATCCTTCGAATCCTCTGGCGCTTTGTCAGCCGGCGGGATTTCGGGGATAATCATTGGAGCCGCGCCGTCGCAATGCTTCGCCATGTAGCAAGTAACGGCAGCAATGGGAAGGGTGATTCCGGAAGTTAACTCTCATATTGTTGTTATAGTTTCAAGTGTGGAAGAACCTGTGAGCTGACACTTCGTTTCTGTGCGTTGTTAGAATCCCGTGACTGATGTAACTAGCGGGAGGTAATAGAACGTAACTAATTGAGAGGGCAGCGTTATTGATAACAAAAAGCACGAAAAGAGGTTATCGTGAATACGGCCATATTCAACGTATGTTAAGATAAGAATTTATTTGAAGACTGGTAACCTAGTGATGGTGTTTGTAGCCATTGTCGATTCTACCCTAAACCAATTCCAATAATTACGTAGACGATCGTCCCTAAGTTTGACTACATTATTCGACATTACGGCGACGAATGGGACAAGAGATATATTGACAACTCAAAGAAGTGACCGAAGCGCCTATTCTACTTATTAACCTAGTATCTGTCCGGAACCTAGGGATTGTACTCACCTGCAGAGTCCCCATATTGTCGGTCGGCGACCCGCCGTCGTGAGACGACAGTAGTACGTTAGCGAGCTGCTTTTTCACATCTTGGACCTTCATAACTTCCTGCTTAACTGTTACTAATGTGCTATTGTAATGCATGTTTTAGAACCAACCTCTTCAAACGAGTCACGCATAAAGAGTCGAACTGTTGTTACTTCCTTCGTTTGGCCTAGACGGTGGATTCGCGCAAGTGCTTGCTCTTCAAGAGTAGGATTCCTAAGTTTCAAAGTTAGATCCCCTTCGGTCTCTACAGAAGTAAAGGCCTTACTCACCAATGTAGCTCCATTAAATATGCTCGGGAAGCTGCGGTTAGAGTGAGCCTATGTAATGTTAGATTCAAATCGCGTAGTGTAGCAACGAGATACTAGAGGCAAATCTCTTACCCAACAGCACCACATGATAGCGTAAGCAGCATAACTCGAATCTTCGGATCGGTGCGAAATCTATCGACAACAGGTCCTCTCTCATTTTGCGGTACTTTTCCGTCAAAGCGGATGCTTTCGATCGAACTTTGGTCTAAGCCCGCTTTCACAAGGTCAAGTGTTAATCGCCAAGTGGAGAACACGACGCTGCGATCAGTTAGCTCTATCGACTCCCGATGGATCGCGGTCGCCATGTGAAAAATACCATTTAGTCTCCTTAGGAAGGCTTTTAAGATCCGTGATGAGTGCTTCAACTTTAGATGATAATCTCGGGGACAGTGATGGTACACTTAAAGTGGTATCTAGCGTCTCTTCAAAGACGTCACGGCCTGTGGAAACTGATGCCATAGGACAGGCAGGCTTGTGGCCGCACCCCACAGCCAGATTGTCCCGCTTGAGCTTTCGGATGCAATCGCTACAAATGAACTTCATACAGCTCGAAAATTGAGGGTCGGGGGTCCCCGAGTCTGGTTCGTCTAATAGTAACTCAGGGAAGTCCAAGGACAATGAACATTGCATACAGAAAAGGGGCTCTATGCCTCTTTTGGAGTTGAAAGCCTGCTGAGCGATTCTAGACCAATTATTATCACTCTGAATTTCGTGTCTGGCATGATATTGAAGACCTAAGTCAGAGAAGAGTCGAAGAGATTCAATTCGCTGAAGGGCATTCGCATACACTCCGGGCCGCGAGCTCCCATGCTGGCCTGAAATTGCTTCATCGATGCTGAGGATGGCTTTCTCCTTAAGAATTTCGTATGATTCCCTTTCGACGGGTAGAAATTCCACTGGACAAAGGAGATCTTTCTTTGGGGGTAAATTGATTGTTCCCTTAGCCCTTCGTAGGATTAGGCATGCTGATAAATACTGAAGCTTCTTTATGGCCTCTTCGTCTTTGCCAGACTTCCAGAGAGAGGAAATATCTGTTTCGAACCGTTTGATGTCGCTGTACGGGTGTGCCTGTATAAACTTTAGCAAGGAAGCTAGATCAGCAAGCCGGTTTTGGACCGGGGTTCCAGAAACAGCCCAACGAGAAGATGCTGAAAGAGCGCACACAGCTCGTGCCATGGTTGCGCTAGAATTCCGAATGAAATGAGCTAAATTCCCTTTTAGTGTTGGTTTTCAACATTCGGAATGTTATCGAGCTTACCTTCGTCAAGAATAACTCTTTTCCATTCAACGGAGAACAAAAGGGAAATTTGGTCGTTCTTGTATGCTTTCCATTCGGCTGAGACAGTGTGGTATGTTGTAAGCACAATGTTCTGTGAGGATAATTCTTTAGAACTATCTATTCTATTTTTGTCGTGGTGTCGGCACCATTTAAGACAATCCTGAAAAACGTGCCTAAATAACTGTTAGGACAAAGCTATAACAATATTCTTAGGACCCAAATACTCTGCCAATTGTTCTTCCCAAGTATCTAGCACTATTGCTTCTTAGACATGAATCATATCTAGATTGGGGTTGTTTAACGTACATGGTGGCGGAATAATAATGAGTGTAGTGTCTACTCTAGGAATAACTTGGTGTTGTCCACCTACTTGGGTGCGGTGCTCTGCTGAGGCATCGAGATCTGTCGCTACTAAAGCTATCATTGTGAGAGTTTTCCCGAGTCCCATAGTATCCGCAATGATACCTCCGCGAAACTCAGCTGGCTCTTCATCCTGGTATACGTCTGCAACTCTGTTAATGAAGCTAAAATTACCGATCAGTAACGCTGATGAATATGGTTTTCACCTCCGACTTACTAAACTCCATGATCAGTTTTGTGGGCCTCCCAAAGATCAATATACTCCTGATCGAAAGCACAACCACGCTCGCGTTGCAGCATGAAAGTGAGAGCTTGTTTTTGGTGCCTAAAGTCGCATGTCAAACATGAAAAGGCAAAAGGTGCAGTTTGCAGATCTTATTATACCTTTTCAAAGTTGAACGAATGGCGGTTGGTTGGTGAGCTTCGTATAAATTATCTCGGCTCTTGAGTACATCCAGGAAGCTTGGCCTTGACGAGATCATTTGCATTCCAACCGAAGGTGTCTTCATTGCCGTTACTTCTGATAATAGAGGACATGCTTCAAGATTGCCCGTGGACAGTTTGTGAGGGTTACAGTATTTGACGTCTAGATGACATGACCGTGGGTCTTGGAGATAAATGTCTTGTTCCTGAAACCAGTCTCCAATTTCTTCAAGAAGCTCAATTGGGCCGTAAATTGTGACTTCCAATGTGCAAGGTAAGACTCTAGAGCCTCGAGCCTGTTTTAGTGTAGTTAATTTCTCGTATGTGGAACAAGATACGAAAAGCTCAAGCGTATCTTCCTGTAGAAGACCATATATCATCTGGCTGTGACGTGAATGAAGCCGGCCGCTGATAGCTTCATGATCAAGTGATCTAAACTGCTCGGATGATTCGAATTTAACAGAGACTCCAGCGGCCACAGTTGAGCTCTTCACATCCCATGTACCAGAAAGTTGTTGAATCTAGGAAGTTTAGCTTGCGTTAATTACAACTTACCGGGATAGTCACTTACCATCCCGAAGCATACTTTTTCATCTTTGACTTGCGGTGCGTTTGGCTGCTGTATTAAGTCTGGGTTGAGTGTGCGGCAGGCTATTAAATCGACATTCGCTTGATAGTAACCATCAAAATGCGCTGGTTCGGGGTGGGATAAGGTGCCGTGCCCTTCATTCCACATCGGCTGCAGGGGACCAGGCCCAAACTGAGGAGCATACTGCTGCGGTATATGCCCATATCCATTAAACGATGTGGAAGATTGCCAAAAGGGTTGCGGTGGGAAGCATGGCGCTTCTGCTTCTAGTGAACCTTGCGCTGGCCTGTAATCCTGGCATTTGTTGAGATCTGGGCGGCCTTCTAGTATGTTTTCAAGATGCCCACCGTCCCGACCGATATGTTGAAAGGCAGATATTGTTAATTGACTCGAAATCCCACAAGTCGCTTGATGCCTTGCATTAGATACACTAGATGGTATAGTAGTCTGTTCGTTAGGCCATGCGATCGCGACCGAGGCGCGATCTTGGTACTGTACGAATGGTGTTATTGCTCGCGCCGATTGCGGCTGTTGTTCAGGCACACTGCAAAGAAGATCCTGGATTCGTGCCCGTTTTGCAGGGCGACCGATATTGTATGCCATGGTAGTTTCTAAGGTAATACGTTTCAAGTAGTGTGAGCACTAAAATTTGATCACACGATAACCTTTACCAGATAAGCCTCCCTAACATTCACAGGCACTACGTATAAATATATTCCTGGCATGCCCTCTCCGTGACTAAACAAAGCCATCTCGCCAAACAAAATCGCATTGCCCCAAGCCATGCAGCTTCTAATCGTTAACGCCCCTGTAGTGACCCGAACCTGTCCAATCTCGCAGTGTTTTTGTGCCGCATAATAGGGAGGGCCATACGTACATATACCGACAAAACTATTTTTTCTCCAATTCCGTTTTTAGAAAACAGTTTGCAAAATAAAAAAACTATAATATATGTATATATTCTTAGCTTAACTAGCTTTATTATTAGTTTAATTAATATAAATAGACTTAATTAACTTAGCTATATTTAATTGACTTGACTGTATTTGATTGATTTAACTGTACTGATTGATTTGACTGCACTTGATTGATTTGATTGATTTGATTGACTTGACTAGACTAGACCTGACTGACCTACTGACTGGACTGGACCCACTAACCGGATCAACTAGCTGGATTAGACCTACTGACTGAACTGGACTTAACTAGACTTAAGTCAATTAAATCAATAGGTTAGTTAAGTCTAGTTAAATTACTTAAGTAGTAAGTCAGTTAGGTCCAGTTAGGTCCAGTCAGGTCCGGTCCAGTCAGTAGGTCTAGTCAGTGGGTCTAGTCCAGTCAGTAAGTCAGTCAGGTCTAGTCTAGTCAAGTCAATCAAATCAATCAAATCAATCAAGTGCAGTCAAATCAATCAGTGCAGTTAAATCAATCAAATGCAGTCAAGTCAATTGAATGCAGTTAAGTTAATTAAGTCTATTTATATTAATTAAATTAATAATAAAGGTAATTAAGCTAGAAATATACACATATATAAACTATAGTTTTTATATTATTGTCTTTTTATTTTGCAAACTGTTTTCTAAAAACGAAAATTGGAGAAAAAATAGTTTTGTCGGTATATGTACGTATGGCCCACCGTCCACCGTCGCATAATCGCTGCGCCACAAAAGCACAGCGTGGTTGATGGAGGCTGTGTTTATCTCGACGCAACGTCTATGTCTAGGCTTATTTGCGGGCTGAGTCCGTATGCGGGAGATAAAAACCATAGCATTTCATCACCGCATTTCTAATTTACAAACATTACCTAGGTATGCAACCTAATCTTTGTACACAATATTACTACCAAGATGCCTTTAGGACCAATAGTTTCGGCAGGTGCTAAGCAAACGATCAGAGTCGCATTTGAAAGCCTCGACAAGACAATCCGCCCGTCTGATTCCCAAAGCTTTGCAAAAACAACGCTTCAAGATGTGAGGAAATTTGCAATTCAGCTAGAGGAGAAACTTGCTGCCAGGAAAGCGCTTCGAAACATGCGACGCCTAGATCCACTATTCAAGGGGTTAGAACACTACTCAAAAGTTGTAGATGTCTTGTGTAATGGAACACCTTATCTTGCGTGGGTATGGGCGCCAATTACTTTAATACTTAAGATTGCTTCAGATTATGTAGAAGCATTTGAGAAAATCATCAACGCCTATTCTAGAATTGCCGAGTCTTTACAACGATTTGAGTTCTTGAACAAGGCATTCGCCAGCGACACAGACTTCCAACAAACTTTGGCAGTCTTTTACGGTGACATTCTCGAATTTCATCAGCATGCATACAAATTCGTAACTCGAAATGGTTAGAAGACCCTAAGAGCCCGAAGATACCTTGGTTTAAAAAAATGTATTTATGGCTTACTTTATCTCTTTTAAGGTTGGAAGTTACTATTCCTCACCTCATGGGGTCGGTTTCAACGAAGATTTGACAGCAAACTTGAAAATATGAAGCGCCATGAGAGGCTGATCGACAAGGAAGCAGACGCCCGCAACATTGCTGAAGCACAGAAAATACGCCAGGAAATTCGAGAATGGCGCCAGGGGGATCTTGAACGCATTGAACGGTTCGAAAAAGAAGAGACAGAAAAGCAGTACCACTTCATAGCCTCTTGGCTAAAAGTCAATGATTCCGAACAGCAGGAAATCTATAACACCTTGCACTCTGAAGGTCAGAATTACCCGGGGACCTGCACTTGGGTATTGAAGAACAAGAACGTGCAGTTATTCTTTCAAAAGAAGCCCATCGCTCAAGCTCTTTGGTTACACGGTGTTCCGGGATCAGGAAAGAGTATTTTATCGGCCGAACTTGCCAATTTTGCGGAGGCAGCAGACTGGGACATGATTAGATTCTTCTGCAGTCGTTCATATAGGTCAAATACCTATGAACGAATCCTTGGATCTCTATTTCTCCAGCTTCTTCGCAAAGATAGCGAGCTTATTGCCAACGTTTATAGGGAATCTGTGCTCGGGAAACCGCCGCCATCAGGCGCGGCTCTAGAAAAGCTATTTCGCAAGATTTTAATGGGCTTCCCGAGCTCTGCCCACCAGGACCACTATATTTGTGTGTTTATTGACGGCTTGAACGAATGTGGTGTTGAGACGCAAACGAAGGTGGTAAATCTAGCAAACTTAATAACGTCCCATTTCACAAGATCGAGTGGGATTACCGGCAAGGTATTCATCTCGAGTCGCGCTTCAGAAATCATATCACAATCCCTTTTAAGGAAAGAAAAGTTATCGCTCACTGATGAGAAGCCTTCATTGTCTCAGGCTATCGAAGCATATACAGCACAAAGGCTTCAGGCTCTACATGCGAAACTAGAGCAATTGCACTTGACTGTTGGAGACATTGGAGATATTGAGCAAGCAATCACAAAGAAGTCCGACGGTAATACGCTAATCTCTCACATCCCGTGTCCGATATAATTTGACTAACTTTTCTAATTAGGGATGTTTTTGTACGCTCGGCTAATTCTTGACTATCTGGCCAACAACATCTTCATTCGTAGAGCCCAAATAAAATCGGCAGTGGATGACCTTCCAGAGAAACTCTTAGATTTGTGAGTCTACCAAACTTTCGGGCCTTCTAGTCAGCTGACCTTTTAATCAGCTATATTCAAATACTCTCGCAGATTCTTGCTCACCTGAATATGCAGTCGGTGAAGCATGTTCAAACTATGTTCGCATGGATCGCATTTGCCAGACGGCCACTTACGCGGGTCGGATTTCTTTCAGCAATGGCTTTCAGCGAGGGTGATTCTACTATAACTAACACTGCCCCAGGATTCATTCTGGAAGCGTGCAACGCACTTGTTGAAGAAAGGAGTGATAGTACTCTGTCATTCATACATACTTCTGTGCAGGAGTAAGTCAAGCCGTGTGGAATGAGCTGAAATAGGTGACTGGTAGTTGACGGTTACTAGATTCCTCGAATCTCCGGCGAGTAGTCTTCGAATTACCGAAAAACAAGCTGTCGAAGAACAGGGCATTGCTATTGTTACCTGCTTGCTTTCTGGGTTGCAGACTTTAACTAGACCATACGATGACAGATCGCGGAATGTTCAAGTAGCAAAGGGACTGCATGCACCTCATATCTATGCCACGGAATACTGGACCGAGTACTTATTCCGTTGCGCAGAACTACTAGAGTTAGATCGCTCAACATCTCAGTTAATTAATCTTGCCAATGAACTATCCCAATGCCTCGATAGCCTTACTATACATACCCATGAGGAGGAGGTCATGGCCAATACTTCGCCACAAGATCCACGATTGGAGCTCCTGAGAGACTATCCGGAAATTCAAAAGCAAGCCAGAGTTGTCCTGTCTGCGAGATCTTTGAAGCACTTAGAGATCCAAAACCCAGGGAAGTCTCCCTTGACTAGCACTTTATTCTTTCCATTTCAACTAACAGTAGGAATAGCTGCTGTCGGTGCTAATCGGGAATCGGCTGAGCAAGGACTAGAAGCCATCCTATTTTCTTATCAGAAAACAATAATATATCTGCTCAGTCAAGAAGAGTACCCAGGAGTGTCGCCCCAAGAACTCGAAGAATTCAAGCGCCAGTTTAGGGCATCGGCATATACTTGTCGATTCAGTTCTTGCCCGCGCGCCACGTTGGGCTTCGAGTCAAAGAAGGCGTGGCTTGAACACGAGGTTGCTCATCTGCGCCGGTGGGCGTGCACGGTCGCTGGCTGTCAGTATCCACCGTTTATTTCCGCCAGAGCTCTGGAAAACCACAAGAAAGAACATGACGACATTAGTTTAGGCCAGAAGCCTATTCGGCGCATTAGGAAAATGCAAGGACTTAACTCCAACTTTGCATCAATCTCGCACAAATCTTTAGCTTCAACTTCGTACAAGCCTTCACAAGCTCATAGTCGCGTTCCCCGTGCGTCTATTTCTACTACAAACACAGCGACACCAGCGGCGCCTTTGTGGATGCCGCCCGACGACATGCCTTCCAGCCAGTTTGGTCGCGTAGAAGCCCCAGCTCCAATACCAGGCATGCCCTTGGCGGATTTTGTAAGGCCATTTCCTTTTCACACCAAACCCTTCATTTTTCTTTCCAAATACCAACATTTTAGCAACCACCACAATCTATAACTTCTTTTCTGCTACTTAGCTGCGGTAAAGCTAAATACATATTTCTATCTTATAATTTTAATACCTTATTTGTAGCTTATACTAATTAATATCTACAGCCCGTCGTTCCAGATTGGCTGGTTCGCTTTACAGATCGATTGCAGCTGATGGACGCCTACATATACGACGAATTCGATGCTTCCATGCATTACACTCCTGTAAACACAAAAACTAACCGGGTTATCTCCCCTGCGGATACTGAAGAACCATCTGACATTCAATTTTTCTTTCTTCCCCACATCTGCTGTTTTGACTGCTTTGGAATGCTATATCCAGTCTTCGGAGAAACATCAGATTTCGAGGAACACTTGAAGACTAAAGATCATAGAGCAAGAGTTAAATCTCGTCGCCAGGGCTTGCTAAATGATAGAATAAAATCGGACTCTTAAACACGAGGACGGTAAACAATGACGTAGTTTGACGATATATTTTATTGGTTGCAGCGAGACATTCACGAAAAGAGCTATTCATCATATACGATATCCTCGGCGAGTATACTTCAACGATAAGGACTTCTCTGTCCAAATGCCTTTTTCTAATCTCCTGCCACCACGCCGTCTCAACCGTTCCGTTCCCGTAAAACGAAGTAATGCACAAAGCCGCAGTAAACGCAGCCCGATAAAGCCTCCCCCGATACCCGATCCGAGATATTACAGACGCCATATGAGAAAAAAAAACAAAGATTCATCAGAACGTCATGAAGAGAGGACCCAGTCACTCCGTAAGCATTTGCCGTGCTAGATCCTCCGAAATGCAAGAGAGTAGAAGGGCGATGCAGCGCAAATCCATATGCTTGTTTCAACCAGAACACCAGCGCATGCATATGAAACATGATCCAGTCGTCATAATCGTCATCGTGAGGAGCAGTCAGCGTGGGGGTATGAACAATTGATACGCAAGAAAGCACCAAGACTGAATGGAACGGATCAGTTTGTCAAAGTCGGCGGCAAGCCACCAATATGCTACATCGCTGAGACTTTGCGGACAGCCGAATGCGCGCCAGTGGCGTTGACGCTACCAACTCGTCCACTCGTCTTGCGCACGCCCGATGACTCCTTCACGCGGGTGGAATCGGTCGTTCGCTTACTGCTCCGGACCTTGGTCAGAACACCAGAGGCGCTGGCTGAGCGAGTGGGTGAGCCCGTGACATGGTCACCGATAGCCTTCGGCCGACCACTGCCGATATTCTCGGCATCATTGGACGCATCATTATCAATCACCTGATATATAGTTGTCGTTGTTGTCTGGCTGTACGAGCGACTTTTCTCGCTGCGTTCTGGGGAATGGGACACCTTCCGGCGGGTGCGCATACGCAACATCCATTCTTCCTCAGATTCGGCATCGTTCGATTTTCGTTGTAACGCGTTCGCGTCTGTCTCCTCACTAGCAGCTTCTTCTTCCTCTAGTGTCGTTTGATGGATTTGACTGCGTTGGTAAGGATGGTGGCGATCGGCTCGTCCCGTCTTCCTCGGCTGGCCTGGTGTTGGTGCGGGGAGGTAGTCTTCTTGTATTCCGGCATTGCGTCTCTCTTGGTCTACTTCACCAAGTGGTGTGCGACTAGAGGGAGTTCGACTTGGTGGTGTTGATGCGTGGGGGTTTCGGCCCAAAGATGTTCTCTGCATAGCCCGAATAGGCGTGCTGGGCTGGATATTGGCAGCCATTTCTTTCCTCAGCTTCCGCTCTATCCTTTCTTCAATCCACCACTCTCGGAAGACTCCTTGGTTGATGTGCAACCAGTGTTGCTGGGGTCCCACGACCATACCCGGCCGCATGAATCGCATAAAGGATATGATCTCGTCGGCTGTGAATCCGTGTCGGTAAATCAGATATGCTCCAATCAGGCAGCCCGTCCGGCCAAGCCCAGCTTTGCAGTGCACTGCTATGCTCTTCTTCTTAATCGTGATGGTTTCATGAGCTAGCCTGATAAATTTGCGAACGGTGCTTAGAGGGGGACAGGTGCCATCCTCGAAGATCATGTCGAGATGACGAATTCCGAGAGCCTCGAAGAATGAGGGGGAGTAAAGCGGCGAGTTCAGGCGGACGACAAGGCCGATATTCCGCTCCGAGAAGTGGTGGAGGACATTTTTAAATGGCTGGGGAAGACCCGGGTGAAGCTTTAGCTCCTCAAGGTTTTTAGGCAGCGTCGCATACTCTTCAGACGACTCTGGGATTCGATCCACGGGAGCATACTGGGGAGACGCGAAAGCGAGAAAATGAGGAGTGACCCAGTTGAAATCGCCATGCTCGACTCGTTCGAATCTCTCATACTCGTCGAGATCAAAATTGTCCAATGCGCAGCAACCCTCTTCCTTTGCTTTCCACACACCATACACAACATCCTGAACCGTCAGGCCGTAGTCTGCCTGGCTATAACCAGCGTCACGGAAAGGCATCAGGGGGGGTTCGACCTGGGCGATGGGTGCAAGTGCCAAATGAGGTGGCCATGATTGGATCAGCACCATGTAACATGCGAGCATGCAGGCGGCGTTCGCACGAGCTACATTGCACAGTTAGTTCTCTCTGACATATAGCACCCCAAGACGGAGAATACAAACATTTAGGATCGGAATAACTCCAGAAAACAATGGGTCTGGTTTCATTTGATTTAGCGCCCAGTACGTCGTGGAACTGCAGAGCGAAGCGGTAGAGGTGGCCAATATGCAATGGGCCGAAGTCATGGTGGAAGGCGTTGTAGAGGAGAATGTCATCGATGCTAAAATAGTAGGGAGCCTGTCGGCCTGCCTTGGATGAGCTGGCTAATGGGCCATCCACGGCTCTCTGGGAGCGTTTGGTCGGCGATCCCCGAGAATTAGACTCAGGGTAGGGGAAAGGGGTCTCGGACGTAGGGGCGTGGGCATAGGATGCGAGATACAACCGGTCTGCGTAGGTTAGCAGGGTAACTGGCAGATTGGAGAAGGGCGATAACAGTGATGGGAAAACAATGCTGGTAGAGCACACGGAAGAGCTGGCGTGCTCAGCTCCTTTGCGAACAGCCATCTATACAGTATACAAGAAGATAGAATGATGCGATATGAAACCATGAGCATAGGGCGCAAAGTAAACAAACAAGTCCGATGACGGATATCGGGGTCTGGCGGCTACTATGTGTGTATGTATGCATTCGTGTGTTCGTGATATGGGGAGTAAAGATGAGACAAGTTGAATTGACTGCTTCAGGCAACAAACGTACTGGGTAAATACTCAACGACGAGTCCAGAAGCCTTCGAGGACGGCATAGCGACTGCTGTTAACCTTCGAAAAGGTGTTGTACCGAGTGAGCTTGGATAGAAGGAGAAGGAGTAGGAGGACGCAGAGCGATTGCAGGCCGCCGGTCTGTCAGTCTAGCTCTCTGTATCCTCTCGAGGAGGTAGCGATGGATAACAATGCAACCGGGAAGAAGCGGTCGGTCGTTGTGCCTGAACAGGGTGCGTGCGCGTCAGTGCATTTGGGGGCTCTGATGTTAAAGATGCAGGTTTATTTATATGTTGGTATAGATAGATTGAAGACCAATTCAGAGAACAGAGCACCCGACTGTCAAGTGAATGGGATGAAGAAGGTAGAAAGAATGGTAAGTTGCAGAATAGCAAGCTTGCAGATGACGATGATTTTTGTATTGTGTATATTGTTGTTATTATTTGGAGAACCGGGGTCAGTATCCTGGTTCGTTGCGTAGACGTCTCAGGCGACCCGCTACTTGATTTGTACTAGTGCCTGCCCCGTGCTGTTTACCGCGCTTGTCTGTTGCCTAAGCAACCACTGCCGCGAAGCCACAATTGCCAACCTCTACCCACTTACCCAGCTAGCCAAGCCTCATTCCTCGACCCATCCACAGCGGAGTGGCTGCTGTCCCACCGTTCCATCCCGACCCAACCCTAGCCAGCCTACGCTATGGCCTGCTATTGAGCTTAGCTACCATGGTTACAGAGTGCCTATCTACCAACCAACTTACATCCCTCTTACCAAGTAATTTTCCTTGAGCACTATTATTAGTCTCTGTTTTTATGCCTTATCAGCCTACCTTTCCCCAGGTGCTGTAAGGTATTTCTCTTATCAGCTCACTAGATACTTCTTCCCCGCCCTCCTGCGTTGCTTGAAGCTACCAACACATGGAATAGGTGTTACAACCATTCAATTACACAACAGCACTCAATCCATTCACCATGGCAGCATCGTTAGATCCAAACTTCCCTTGTTCGTTGTATGTTCATTTTCTCCCCCTCTCCACCTAATTCTCTCTACAGGGTGTTGCACCATTATCATTATTCAATATTGCTATCCCTGTGCTAATATTCCTTCTTACCCCTCAACAGGACCATTGACGTGCCATTCCCGACCTCGCGCTTGGCCTCAACTGCCCTGCAGGCTCTCCAAGTTGACAAGGAACTGTCTCCTCTAGTGTCGCGCACTTTTTCCCTTGCTCTCTCGCAAGATGCCGCCGAGGACAGTCCAGAGACCAGTGTCCTCCGAACCGAGTATAAGGCCACTACCAACAGGATGTTGCGCGTGGCTGTCAACTCATTTATGGAGAGCATAAGCCTCATCATCGAAGTCATGGGGGAACTCGATGAAGATGTCTTAGCTGCGGGAGATCAGCCCGACGCTCCGTGGATCATCTGACCGGCAAGACCCGTGATCCCGGTTAGGGGTCCTTGGAATGTGGATGGTAGAGCACTGTTCCTATCCGTTTCAATGCGACCTCGACCCTACATATACTGTACAACTTTCTCAACAATACGGGCGCTTCAATTTCTGGCTGCATTTGCCTACCTAATTGATAACACCAACCCCTGGCTGCGTGATCTAAGTGAGACAACCCGCTTTTGTGGATACGTATCATCTTCACAATAATGACATATCCTCAACAGCAACACTGAAGCTTGCAAGAAAATAGTTGTCCTTCGCTTTTGGGGGCAAATTTAAGTATCGCAGCAATATACGCGGAGAGTTGTAGATCTATACGGAGACCTATTGATCTCAGCTTGGCCCTTGCAGCCACCTTCCCGAGCTGTGTATCCTATTCAACGAAGATTAGCCACCCAAGGACTCCCGAGGACTGGCGTGGGAAGTCTAAGTGGACAATTAGAAAACGTCCATGTTTTGAGATGAGATATCAGAGATCAGATTTAATATCTCAGATGGCTTTCTGAGTGTATGCATGCGCTTGAGTCACGTGCTTAAAAATGACTTTTGTGATCCTATACCATCTGCTGCGTGACAATAAAGGAGCTTAACCTAGATTTGCACTTCAAGCGCGAGATCAATCATGTGTTAAAGGGTTTACTTAGATTGCGACATCAATTGTCATCGCAACTACTATCTTAGAGGCGATAGGAAACATCGTAGTAGCGCCAAAACAGATAATGAATGATGATACCAGATTCTTTCGCAATAGGGGAGTGTTCCGAAATGAAATAGCGAAGAGTCTTAATAGCAAGACTCGATACTGCCAATCCATCCTATCATAGTTTGAGGGTTGTTACACTTGAGGAACGGAACGTCAGGGCGGCTACAAGTAAGGGACATAAGACATACATTTAAGCCATGCTTATTCGCAAATAAAATCGCGGGGTTCACAACACGCGAAACAAAAAGTTATTTGCTAAATTCAGTCAACCACTCTGTCAACCTCTCTTCCAACCCACAACATCAACCAAATCATACCCCTCCCAGTCCTTATTATCCATATTTGTGCTCGGGACAACAAGATCCTCTTAGCGATGGATCCTTTCGATATTTCTACCATGTTAACAGCTTTTTCGAAGTTGTCCTTGTCCGAGTCGAAGCCATCACCAACCGTGTCTCCGAAACAAACTCCAGCTTCGCCCTTCGACAGCGTGCCAGACGAGATCCTCGAGATGAGTGAGTACTACTCGACACAATTTCCTTTTCCCAACTAGCTTTTTTTTTTTTTTTTCCAGAACCAAAGTCCCTCGCCCGCTTGTCGATGAAGCCCTCTACCTCCTTTGCGATGCGACCAATAATAGTAATGCCAAGTGATGTAGTTTTCCACTACCTCATAGACACCGCCACGCCCTGCCTTCTCTTAAGCAGGTGTCCTAAGCATCGCCTAAAAACGCGCCACATCTTGACCAAGGACCCTGCCCCTAACGGCAACAGCCGGAAATGGAGGGAGGGGAGCGAGCGTCAGTACATTCACTTCCTTGACTGGGTACTTGTTAACGGCACGAATCGCCGTTTCCGACGAGTGGGCAGGCCGGCCTTCTTTTCGCTCAAGACCTTCATACTGTGCCCAAGCACGCTATCGAGATTACATTCCGACACGACGGCTCAAAGTTATGGCTCCTACACCTTCCTCTATTGCAATGACGACCCATCGCTCATAGTGCGAAACATCCGGCATATCTACCTCCCTTATATATCGCCCCATTGTTTGATTCCGCAGTGGTGGGAGAACCTGGCGCCGCTCCTAAACATCTTCCCCAGGCTACGCCACGTTTCCTTTATAGAGACCGAAAGGAGCTGTATAATTTGGGGTGTTATTCTGGATCGCCTGATCACATATAATGCTCCCCACCTAGAAGCTTTGCGAGGCATATTGGTGACAAGGGGCCTGTCCCAAAAGGTAGCTTTCTCTTGGGCTCTAATGCAAAGAAACTTTTGCGAGTTGGTAGCAGATGAAGGTTCACCAGTGTTGGAGCACATATGGGTCATTAACTCTCAACTATCGTGAACGGAAGCCAACTTCATGAAGAAGGTCGATCATCACGGAACACAACTACTGTACTATATCACCACGCTGTTGTTATATACATAACAGAAAAGGGGCTTGAGTCGCGCACTCGGCTGCCAGCAATGTATTATAAGTGCTTACTAGGTCTTTGATGATACTAAATGCATTAGTACCCAGCCAGTGCCCCCAGGAATTCATTAGCTATTACAGCTAAAAAGGCAAAAAAAATTTGAAGTGACTTGATCGCCATAATAGATATATCACCCTGTGCCAACTCAATATGGTTCGACCACTGCCATCACTCGAGTTGACTTCCGGCGCCAGGCAGCAATCGGGTGACAGCTTCACAACGGTTTAGAGCCGCATAGCTAAGTGGTGTATAGCAGCAATGAGCATCCGCGGTGAACCAAGTGCGAAGTAGCAAGGTTACAACGAGAGGCTCTTTTAGATTCACAGACAGCATCCATTCAAGCGGTGTCCAGTCGTGCATTTTCCTAGGAGGAAGAGCTTGTCTCGCTACTCCTACATATCAGCTTAGCGACGCGATGGAGTATTCTCCAAGAATAATCTGTCCTGGATTTATAAAATCCGATGTGGCGGCCGCCAAGGTTCGGCCAGCTGTGACCGGAGCAGAGCCCGTCGTAGTACCACCAAGGCCCCATGCCAAGATAGAATCATCTCTCGCTGTCTTCATGATCTGTCCCTGTAGCAGGGAGAAGGTATGGATCTTCTTCTTCTTCCTATATCGTCGACATCGTCACCTCGAAGATACCTAAGAGGTAGTAGGCAAGGTTTTTCTTCCTTTTTGTATCCTCCTGTGCAGCTCACGGCATTCGCCGAGCAACGCTCGCAGTGTGCAACTCGGCGATGTCCAGTTATAACTGACGAGGTACACCGGTATTCTACTCCGCAGTAGTCGATTTTCCCTTAGTTCCTAGTATCCCCCATTCCAAATGATAGAGCCGTAAGTCCTTAGAAGATCCATCCTTCCGAAGCTATCGACTTGTCAGAAATTGGACCCTCGATTCCTTAGGATTCCCGCAAAGAGTTCGTGATCGGCGAAGAAATCGAATGAAGAGCGGGACGCGGCGGGCTACGCTGCTCTGTTGCGACAGGCGACTTTATATTCAATCGATGGTCGTGTGGGCGTGCTCGGGGGTAAAAAGAGGAGTCCTCGCGATGGAAAGTCAGTATGATACCTATATATGCATGCCTGAAGTATTCCTTGTAGGAAAAGTGAGGCGAGCTGAAAACCCCTGGGCCCTCATCATCCAATTACCGTCACGGAAACCATCACTCTGCATCAAGCTGCATGTCTGCTTGGCTCAACCTCCTACCACCATTCCTACCAAACAAGCACTCTCGGATTATATCATGCTTAATTCATAAGCAATGCGTTACTGATCGAACACATAGCTCGGATCAAGCGACGTTGAGCACGGCTGACGACGTAACCGAAGACGTGCACGTGTATGTAGATTGTAGATAGGTAGTTGTACTTTAACTAGCCCTGCTAAGGAAATGAAATGCCGGGATACGACGCGACGCGACGCTGGGAGATGCTGTGGCTTGGGCGAGCAATTGATTGTACGCTAAGCCACTGTGGCTTCAAAGGCTTGGCTGAGCTGAGATGAGCCGAGCTGCAGGCTGCAGCGGGTCCCCTTTTCAGTGAGAGTATGTCTAGATAGATCTTTTCAGTATCTGTAGCTTCGCTTAAATTTGTGAAGTATTTATATGTAGGTGGCTTGTTTTAAAATGACGTGGAAAACTAGTCAGATCAATCGTGAGATGAAGATGGCTTGTAGCTTTGGAACATGTTGTTATTATTGCTCAGTTCCTCTCATAATTCGTTACTACTACCTGTAATCCATTGTGATGATACTCTCAATACCCTTCTAGTAATAGTTCATGGTTCCTGATTTCTCCACAGCAGACCTGCCAATAACCTCATCGTGTGTATTGAGGACCGGCAATGTACCAAAGGAGCGTTCCTATCTAGACCGGCTCAGGCTGCTTTCCTTTACTCCCCTCTCTCAGAGCTACGAGAGGCATAAATACGCGACTCGGAGCAAGGCTCCTTCAATCCGTTGGCGATGAACGAGCCCGGACTGGCGGCTGGACTGGTGGTGGCCTGCGACACGAATTAATATCCACTTCTTCATCCTCCCGTTCAACTAAGAAAGAAAGAAACTCACTTGGGCTCGTGCTTGACCGGCGGCAGCTTGCTGCAATCTGGATGATCGCACCCGCTCCATGGATGATACCCGCATACGGCGCAGTCGTCAGTCGAGTGGTCTGGCGTCTCTGTCTGGCAATGCCAGCACTTGCTTGTCTTCATGGCTGCGGTTTGGTCGTTGAAGGCGGCGGTTACTTGATCTACTTTCTGGTGACTTGAAGACGAGGGCGAAATTTGGTGTGGGGTATGTACTGGCAGAGATGTATTGCCGAGGAGGATGGGAAATGGCTTCTTATATCCATGTCTCTGACCTGGTGCACAAATAAGGCAATGACTCTTCGCACCCTACCTCTATCGATCTGCATCCTGTAAGGGGGTAGCGATCTCGCGCGAATCTGCATTGCAATCAGTCATTATGGGTGCTTGAAGAGTGAATGTCTATCTGTCTACCCCCTCCCCATTGTTGGGTAGTGAGTTACACTGCATTAGTCTAGGGCACTTCAATTCTACATGAATCTGGAAACTATTGTTGCTGTTCGTGCGAGATCTCCTACCCCAGAAGTTATGCAACGGGCCGCCACAAGGGATAATACACCTCTCGTTTTCGGGTCCCTTGAGCATTTAACGAGCAAATAGGAAGCCAGAAAGTTGATTATTCGGCCTGAAACTTGCGGTGCCACGGTTTCCAACACGGACAGGGTAGGTAGTGAATAACATTTTCGGGGAACTGTCATCATAGTTCGGGTCGACGAGCACCGAACCTTGAATTTTGCAAGAGCTGTATTGCGTGCGAGCATTACTACCAGTATAATTGAAGTTAGGTAGGGAGTTGGGCTTGAAACTAGTGCACTTGTAAGACCCTACTTCATTCACCCTTAAGAAAGCGGTCAGGGCACAGGCATGTTAGGCTGTGTGGTACGAATTGGAACCCCTCTCTTGTCACTGCCACCAATGACGTTTATCACTATTTACAGAGGTAAAGAAATAAGGCTGTATGCGTGATGCTTTTTAGGTGGTGGCTGACGTCCAACTGTCCAACTGTCCCTTACCGATCTAGCGCCAGGCTGCATGACCATATCATTCTACTCACTCTTGGTATCGGAATTTGAGTCTTCCGTCACGTAGTGACCACGGTACACTGTTGGACCCAAGACGACTCTATCAATAGCAGTGCATACACGTGGGTACAAGGGTGAACACAAGCCTCCAAGGGCGACTATCGGATGTAAGGGGTTGCTGGTTGGCTAAACAGCGAGGCCATTTTTGTGCGACATGATACCTTCGCAATCCAGCTCGGTAAAACGTCATTGTGCTTCACCCTCTAATTGAAGGGTTGTTGTTGGGGAAGTATCTGCCAGATCAGTTGGAGTGCATGGTTATACAGTTGCCTTGTAGGCATTCCAATTGTACAGCTCTTGCTAACGGTTTCCCAGTACTATCCAAGTAGATTGGCCGAGTGGGTGGCCTTGGGATCATGCAAAGGGTGGACAAGGGCAGCCTGCTTCGGCTGTGAAACTGGTAATACGATGGTGACTCACCCAATCACTGTAGCTTTTTCCAATCAGAGGACTGAAACAAAGCTTTTTTTTTCGACTGGCTAATGAATGTGTGTCCTTGGTACTCGTATTTCTATAGGCTAGTCCCCTGTCCTGATTTGAGTCACGCAGAAAACTGACCAAGGCAATCTGAGTTGTACCCATTGCCTAGCTTTACACTGCCATTCTGTAATTGGTAGCTACAACTGGATATAACGATCAGCCATGGCGAACTAAATGATGAACACTTTTTTGTGATGACTTGGGATTAATAGAACCATCATAGACGCACTTGTGCTCTGCAATTTTCAAGGCTGATAAGGGATACACGCGTTTGTAGAAAGAATGCGATGGCGCAATTTGTTTGCTGTCGGGTTTTCATAATGCCGGCTAACCGAGACATATGGTGACACTTTAAGTTTATTTCACTCATTTTTCAAATTACTACTTCTCATATACACAGTTGTCGATATGATTCGTTAATTGGAAATTCTTTTGAGAAATTTCATATTTCGTTGATTATATCCTAGCCAAGATGTAGCACGTTGGAGTTGTGTTTATGGGACACGAGGCGTTCAGATACTTGTACTAACAGGCCATTTTAAGGGATGTTTGCATGTCAAGCCATATTCCTCCTGTATCTTCCAATAAGCTCGAGAATGTAATATTGATCATGCGGTATGAATATAAAATGAGTAGGCTAGAGTCTGTATAACTCACCGTTCTCAGGGCTCGCTTCCACCTTCAAATCGCGTGACCCTCAAAGTGAGATTGTAACGATATTACGTATAACAGTTTTAAGCGGTGAAGGGTTCCAACCTTCGTAGCGCTCTACTTCAAGTGGTGTGTCGTGATATAGTGTTGCAGTTCTGTTCCGTGATAGAGACCGACATCGCACGAAGTGTGTCGCTTGAACGAGCCCCTCAGAACTTTGGAAGATGACGATGGTAGAGAAAGCTCGAAAACCGATGATAGGGCCGGGATACGCCACGTATGATAGGAGAACGGGATGATTCCCGAAGACGTCGTCGTCGGATCCGAGTATATCGGACAAGAACATCACGAGGCCTAGTCAACATGGCACGGGGGCAAAGATGGGTAAGGTGATCTGCATGTATTCATGCACCCTAGGCCAACTGGTTGCATGATCGACGCCGGGACGCAGAAGAAACCTTCCATGTGCCTCCTCGAAGGAGCTACATTAGGGTGTATAGTGCGGCTTTCATAAGCGAGGCGCTACCAGCTCAAGGCCGTATGAACTGCAGGGCGCCGATTTCGGGTTTTCTTAGTGTTCATGTGAAAATCAACCACCACCTTAATCCTTATCGTCTTTAGTATGTCATCTAAAATGATATGTCGTTTTATCTTATCATCGGTCGCCGTGTATGGGAATGTTTCTGAATAGCTCAGTCTTATATTATATATAAGATGAGCTAACTCTATATATTCGATTACCATAAAACATTATACTTAGGTGAGGATATCATTAAGGACTCATTGATACAGATTGTTTCAAGGCCGCAATAATAAACACTCAGGTAACATTCGACGGACTTGGCTAAGCTAGGATCATAGTCAAGCTCTAGTGGTGATGATTTAAGTTGAGCCCCTGAAATCACCTAGAGTCTCTGAAATATACAACTGCTGACGAGTATTTAATGAAAGGTTGAAGAGTAATGTAGGCGCAATAGTAAATGTATATATATATATATATTTGAATCTAAATGACAATACGGTGTTATCGTATATGCGACCAAGGCACATGGGAAGTCTATTGCCATTAGTATGCTTAGTTTAGTCATATTTAATTTGTCTTTTCCTATATATACCTACCGGCCAGGAGAAGGCAGCCAGGACTTTTTCACTAATTCGACTGATTTTATTTAAAATTCTCATTCAGTCCTTAGGTGGCTATGTTATTGTGATCTGAGCCTCTACGATCGGTTCTAATAGCTTAAATGGAGGCGTTTTGGCCCTTTGAGACGTGATGAGGGATCTTAAGAGAGGGGTTTGACGGATCAAACACGTGATAAAGGTGCAATAATATCTATACCACTAGGGCCACATTACAGTCTTAGTCATCCAATCACTACTTATATAGCACGGTGGCTTCAAGGCTGATCGATTGGAATTGAAGTTGTACTACATAATAGCCAAACAGCTTAATTTGCTTTTAAGGGCTAAGCGTTCAACCCTTTTTAGCCGGAGTGAATGGTTTTTATCTCTATACTCTCCTTCCCTGGGTTTTTTGAGATACTCTTCATACTCTAGGCTAGCTATTGGGTGAAGAATAAAATTGGGAGGAAAACGAAGGAAAAAAGACTAATTTCATGTCCTATGCTTCGCGATGGCTTGTTGTCGGAGACCGATTGATTGGGACGCCACTATGCTGGATCTCGTTAGATCTATGATAATCCGATACAACACTGATAAGCTCGATTTGAACATAGATTTTATACATATGAAAGGCCCCTCCTTTGAAAATCAAAGAAGCGCAGGCGACGTAAAGCTTGGCGAGGGCGAGGGATGTAATCTGGAAGTGTCGCGATGGGTGACACGGAGGAGAATGTGCTACCTCGGTCTATTATTGATTTCAGTGACCTACAGGTTAGTTCCAAGATCGACCTCTGATTGGCTTTGAGAAGGAATATGGATACCTCATTTTTAAAGTAATTTCCCTCTACTCGGGTCTATCCGAGCAGTACCTACCTAGGTACCCTGACTCGCATATACAGTGGTCCTGCACCACCCTATCTACCTGCATATGCGTAAAGCAGTGCAGATAACAGTGCATGTATGCTGTAAATAGTACCGAGGGCACGCTAGAAATGCTGCCGCCCCTGCCACTGTCACTGTGGAGAATGTGCTTCGCAGGTCGCCCTCATCAACGCGTCGCAATTTCTCTCGTGATACTCCATCGAGTCACCTAACATAGCCGCCCGCCCGCCATGCCGACATGCACCAATACATAGTCGATCATGCCAGACTGCCTAGCCCGGGTGGTTAGTGAGTCCACATTTGTTGACTTCGCGGTGCCGGTAAGCGCACACATAATTACCTATCTGGTATCGTGTCTGTAGGTCCGGCACTTTTCACTTAACTGACTCAGTACTGGTATTGTACATTAAGGTATCGATCTCTCAAGGTCCAGGTCCAGGTCCAGGTCCAGAAAAAGGCAGGGTGCGCACAAGTACACATACGAATCGAATACCTAGGTAGGTATCAATTTATCTATATGTAAGTGCTGGATACGTTTGTCTCGACTCTGGTCGTCTTCGCCCATCGTATCCACAATCGTCGTATGCACTCCATGGCGACTCGTGAGTCGTGGGTGAGAGAGAGTAAGTGAAAGTGAAAGTGAGAGAGCCGAGAGAGCCGTTGCCTCTCTAGGATTAGATATATCCTCAGGTTTCCTTCCTTGGCTATCAGAGGGCGCTTCGACATCTCACCTCGGTAGGATACTCGATCCCTTATTTTCCCCCAGCATAAGCGCCCACGTTTGAAGGCCAATCATGAAGCCTGTGAGCATCGTTTGCCAGGGTGAAGAGACTAACCGGTGATGGTATGGGACGGGACCCGGCCCAGATAGTAACAACGCCCCTCTCCCCTCTCCCCCCCCCTGACATTCGTGCCCCGCGAATCTCTGTGCCCTCTCTGCCCTCTCTGTCCAATCGAGATAATAGGCTGCTGTGTGCGGGCAGCGGGCGGCGGGCAGCAGCCACATGCTGCATATCACTGCTAGCCATCTACCCATCAGCCTCTTTTTTTGGGCTCTCTGTTTCACCCTGCTTCCGCTCGTATCAACTTGACCTCACCTAAGCAAGCCTTGCAACTTCGAACGAGTCGACCTTGTCACTTGAGTGCGTTGACGCCGAGTGTCAGCTTCGGCAGTGCAAGAGAAGAAGAGAGGTCTTACGTACTGTCTGCCCTCGTTGCGCCCGCCGTCTTTCCCCACTAGGCTCTACGCCGCTTAGTCGCGAGAAGGCGGCCGTCTTCCAGGCCACCATCTCACGGCCCAATCACCTAGTGTTGGCTGGTATTTCTGTGCGTCATTGTGCGCCTGTGTCGACGTACGCCCTGGCGAGCCTGGGAAGAAGAACGGTTCCTCATCTTGTGTGCGTATCGCTGTGAAACATCATCAACAACATGGACCACCATGGCCGACCGGAGGAGGAGATGTTCCTCACTAAACCTGCCGAGGATTGCGACAGCCCAACCGTCGAGCCCCTGAGAATATTCAAGCCCCTGAGCCCTAAGCCCCAAGCCGACAAGGCCTCGGATCGCTTCAAGTACCCTGCCCCAGTGGCCTCGGCGGCCTCCACACTCAGCTTTCCCTTGCCGCCAGGTGCCTCGAGCTCTGCTGCACCCCTCCCTTACCCCGACGATGAAGATCTCCGGATAGGCCAGTCGTCTTCCCAGTCTAGCCGGCCTTCCTATGCTAGCGACGACCGGAAGCCGTCCGCCGGCAGGATTTATACGAGCCCGACCGGTCCAAGTGGCTTAGCCCGTCTCAACGATACCACACCCCGACTCGACACGAGTCCCATCGAGAAGAGAGGTCCTGGCCTTGCTGAGCGCCGAGGCACGGCCCCGAAACCGCTGCCGGGAGCACTGAGTCCCTCGAGTCCCCACGCGGATGATAATGAATTATTCGCAAAGCCTCTGTCGCACCCGCAGAAGGCTCCCGTTGCCTCGACCACATCCTTCCCCGACTATCACCAGAAACCGTACTATCCGCCTCCTCGCGTGAGCTCGGCCGGCTCGAGCTCAAGTTCCAATAGTCATGCGCGACCCCAACAACCGACCCCAGAAAGCTATCTCAAGATGCCAGAGGACAGTGGCGTGAACCGCTTCGCGTCGACGGCGTCCACGTCGACGACGAGGGCGAACCGAGGGTCTCCGCCGCCACCCGAGACTCCCATCGTGGAGCCCGGCAACATCCCCGGTGGTGGCATCGAAGCGCGGTATGCTGCCGCGGGCATCTCGGGCACGGCGACGCTGAACAGCTTTCAGAGTGCGGCAGCGAGCCAACGTCTGGCACAGTATGGGCAACACCCAGCAGCTTCACAGCCCGCCCGGCCATGGACGCCGACGGAGACTCCTGACCAGCAGCCACACGGCCCTCCGACCGTGTATCAAGGAGCGAACCCCGTGACTAGTCCGACCACGTCAACGTTCACCCCGCAGTCCATCCGCCCACCCAACGCTAATGCGCCTCCAAACTCAAATGTGGCGGGAGGGCCTGCTCTGCAAGTGAGCGTTCTCGAGCAAGACTTCCAGCGTATGCAGATGTCACCTAGCCCGCCGCCAGCCTATTCTAGCATCACGGCTGGTGGAGCCCCCTCTGGATATCCAAATGAGAAGCAACGGCCGGGACCGGGACCGGCGGCCTCGGGCTCAGCTCCGGCGCAAGCTAGTGTAGCATCATCACCACCGAACAAGGCAGCCGAGATCGCCGCCGGACTGACATCTCCTGCTTTACAACACCCTGGTCACCCTGCCTTCGCTAATGACCCCCGGCCTGAGAGTCAGCCAAGTGGACAGCACGTTCAAGCGACCACCGCCGCTGCGGGTGCCGCCGCTGCCGCTGCTGGTGCCGGCGCCGGTATGACCATCCTTCACACCCCGTCACCGTTCCAAAACGGCCAGGGCCCAACGTCACCGCCGCCGTTGCCCGAGGGCTGGATTGCCCACCTTGATCAGAACTCGGGCCAGTACTACTATATCCACCTCGCGACCCAGGCGACGCAGTGGGAGTTCCCCAAGGGACCAAATCCCATCCACCATGACGTGGCCCCTCTCTCGCCGACTGCTTCAACATACGGCAACCCCCTGGCCTCGCCCATGTTCGGCAAGCAAAGTGCCATGGCGTCTCCCATGTTCCCTCCGCAGACGCCCGGGTATGCAGAGAGCATCATGAGCGTAGCAACAGCGACACCGACAGCTGCCGGGTTTACGGGTCCGCCGCCCGGAGCTGGTGTGGACATGTACAAAGTCCATCCGACCAACGGCGTGTATTTCGGCCCCTATTTGCGCTATGTCAACATGGACATAGAGAAGGGCTTGTGGCTCGGTAGCATCATGATCGTCACCGACGCACCCCAGCCACCCACTATCCACATCCACCAAAGCACCGACTTATCGCCCAACCCTCGCCAGCTTATCCCCCGTTCCATATACACGCATCAGAGGTGGCAGTTCTACAAATATGACCTCGATCTTCAGATGGTCGAGGCCACCGAGAGATGGACGTACGCCGTGACGTCTCATCTGGGATGCACCCGCTACGAGTTTGTCGTAGCCGGACGGGCTGAAACGGGCTGGCGCTTCGTGGCCCATTCTGGTAATGATTTCGCCGCGAGCACGTCGCAGAACGACCGCAGTAAACTAGGCGGCCTCGGGTTCATGTGGAAAGATGTGCTGCAGAAGAATATAGAGTGCGGCGGGTTCCACGTGCAGCTCGGCCTCGGCGACCAGATATACGGGGACAGGTTGTGGAAGGAAGTGCCGCTGCTCAAGCAATGGCTGGCAACACAAGGGAAGGAGAATCGGAAGAACGCTTCGTGGACGGCTCGCCATGAGGAGGATGTCACGCACGCCTATTTCCACTTCTATACGAGTCACTTCGATCAGCCGTTTTTGCGTGAGGCGTTTGCGCAGATTCCTCACGTGTGCCAGATTGACGACCACGATATGTGAGTTGGACTGACGACCCCTGTTTCCCTGTGGGACATCTCGCACTAACGAACTGATAGCTTCGACGGTTATGGGTCGTACCCAGACTACATGCAGAACTCGCAGGTGGTCAAGAACATCGGCCGGATAGCGGTGGACATGTATCTGCTCTTCCAACACCACACTACGCTCGAGATTCTGCGCAACGTCGGCCACGACCTAGACCTGTTCACGATCACGGGACAGGGGTGGCACTTCGTCAAGTTCCTCGGCCCGGCTGTTGTGGTCGTGGGCGTCGACGTGCGCTCGGAGCGGACGCAGAACCGCGTCCTCGCCGGCCCGACGTACCAGGGCCTGTTCCCCAAGGTCGCTATGCTGCCGCCCAGCGTGCAGCACTGTATCTGGATGATCTCGGTACCCCTCATCTACCCGCGGCTCGACACGATGGAGAGCCTGGCCAACACGTTCGCGACGGGTAAGAAGGCCGTCAACGCCGGCTACAACGTGCTCGGCAAGGTCACGAGCTCCGTGGCGGGCATCGTGGGCGGCAAGGAGGTCGTCGCGTCGGGGTTCAATCAGGTCAAGAGGGCGGTGGGCAAGTCGGGGCTCATGGGGAATGTCGTGAATCAGTTTGGCGATCTGGATATTGGTGAGATACTCAAGGACATGTGGACGCACGATACCAAGGATCTCGAGCGCACGTACCTCATCCGCACGCTGCAGGGGATCGCTCATCAGAAGGGGATCCGTATGACTTTCTTGTCGGGAGGTGAGTTTCGCATGTTTTTCCTCGGCCCCTCTGCTGACCCCCTCACCCCTGAGGCTATGACTATCTTTCGTATTCGTGACCTCGACGCAAGTAACAGACTAACGCTTTATAGACGTCAACGCCGCAGGCGCCGGCCTCGTGCACGACCCGTCGCACCCAAGCGACCACAAGACCATGTACCAGATCATCACCTCCCCTATCGTCGCCGCGCCAGCCGCGCACTACATCCTCAAGATGTTGCACAGCAACAAAACCTACTACGTACCCCCCAACGGGCAGCGCTCTTCCTCAGGTAGCGCCTCGGACGCCGTGCTATCGGACACCAAGGAGGACATGATGGAGATCTTCCACACGGACGCCAGCGGCAGCCCGCGCGAGCTCAAGAAGCTCATGGGCCGCCGCAACTACGTGGCCGGCGTCGCGTACGACCCCGAGGCCATCCCCGGCACCCAGTACGCCGCCGCCGCCTCCATGAGTGGGAACCATGGCTTGAGCAAGCTGAGTTTGGCGGTGGATTTCGTCGTGCAGGGCGATGGGGCGTTCACGGCGCCGACGAAGTACGGGCCTGTTATCGTGCCGTATCTCGAGTCGGGGAGGTGAGCGAGGTGAGAATCTACTTGGCCGATCTGGGAGGTGAGAAGGTTCGAGGCTATTCGATCGGGGTTGAACTAGGCCGGGCTGGGAGGAGATCATAGGGGGCGCGGGCAAGTATGGCCCGTCAGGTGCCAACCGACTGTTGCTTGCGGGCTTGCGGAATGCCGAGCGTACATACCTAAACCTGGAGAGATACGAGAATGACGGAACGGACAGACACAAGAGACGCCTCATGAAGATGATGAATGGATTGCCGCGGCAAGCCGGTGTGTTTCACTCTTGGGTATTCTCCATACCTGCATGATATCTGTACCTGCATGATGTGGTAGCGGACGCCGGTTCAAGGCTGCTGGGCAAGGGGAGTAAACTATAAGGGGGGCGAGGAGGGAGTTTGGTTGTGGCTTATAAGGTATCGACCCTCTTCATGTTGGCACCTATCTAGGCTCTCTTGGGGTGAAATGCCGGAATCACGTAACGAGCGATCTACAGTGGGAATTTGGCCGATCATGGAATGAACGAAGTAGTGTATGAACTGAACTGAACTGAGCCGGTAGGTACCTAGCATCTACAATACAAGAAGTGACTGATTCAAAACCTCGGTAGCAGTTGGTGGCTGACCCAGTGTTTCTGTTGCGGCTCGGCTCTCCTTTTTGTTCCGCCTTTGTCCCTATTTACCGCCCCTATCCTTGCCATATGTAGTTGTATGGATTACTCTGAAATATTTCAGACATGTGGAAATCAATGTTTGATCACGATGTAACCTCGCATATGTAGATATCCGGACATTCGTCCATTGACCCCCTTTTTATTCTATCTATGCCTATGGCAGACGGTAGCAGCAAGGTCTATATCGGTGTATATATAGATGGTCGTCATCAACTCGTTCGCGAGGGTTTCCGATTTTTCCGTGTTTCGAGTCTAGATTGTCCTCTCATGTGCTTTTCTTTTTCTTTTCTTCCGTATTCTTCTTCTCGGCGCCTGTTTGCCCAGTGACTAAACGTCTAACCCGTTCCTTCACCGTCGAAATCCTGCATCTCGCATCTCAAGCCTGGGATTTTCTTCCTACCCTAGCCTACATGAGTTCGGTCCTGGCTTAGACGTCGAACACCTCCTTGAGAATGCGTAGGGTGTCTTCGGGGTTCTTGACCGCGTGGCCGGTGACGCGGGGGTCGGTGTAGATCTCGTAGTCGTTGCCGCCCTCGAAGGTCTTGTCGCCGAAGAAGTGGACGGTGGAGTACGTGATGCCGCCGGGCTTCTTGGCCTCGGCCTCGAGGTGCCGCAGGCAGTACGTCTTGTCCCAGCCGGTGGGGAAGATGTCGAAGGAGATCTGGCCGCCGATGGAGTAACTGGTGTTGTCGGCGGGGGGCGATGTTAGTTCTTTCTTTCTTTCTTTCTTTGTCAATGGAACGGAGAGGAAGGGAAATACGCACGTCAGTCCCAGGTCGGGGAACTTCTCCTTCAGCTTCTCGATCAACGTAGCCCGGATCCGGTGTTGGAGATCGTACTGCTCGAACGCAGCGCGCTCGTCGGCCGAGGCGTTGCGGCCGATGGGCGAGACATTGACCATGCCGCGGCGGAACTCGACGAACGTGCCGCGCATGACGGGGATGTCGAGCTCGGAGAGGTAGCGCAGGATGAACTTGACCAGGGCCTTGTAGGGCTCCTCGCCCACGCTCTCGATGAACTGCGTGCTCGCCAGCTCGGCGCCCAGCTTCCAGGCGCGCAGGCCGTTCTCGCTGAAGCTGAAGTCGAACATGCCCGTCACCGGCCGGTCGGCGGCGCCGAGCTGCTCCTGCTGCTTGGAGAAGTCGGAGCCGCCCACGTAGCCGATGGCCACCTTCTGGCGCAGCGCCGCCAGCGCCGCGAGCATCGCCGGGCTGGCGCTCTTGCGCGCCGGCGAGAGGGTCCCGTCGACGTCGAAGAGCACGATCGTGTTCTTGATCGGGCGGTCCTCGAGGGGAGGGTAGGCGACGGTCGAGGCCATGGTTGTCGAGATGGGGTTTGGTCGAAGGGGATTGATTTGTGAAGGTGGATAGCTTGTAGGAGCTCTGCTGGGAGGTGGTCTTGTCCCTTTTCAAGCGGTGTGTGGGTGTGTGGTAGAGCGGATGGGAGGCACGAGGTTATTCAGTATAGAAGAGCACTCGGTAGTCGAGAGCAAACAATTAAAACGGTGAGGTGTCAAGTACGGAGCATGCGAGCAGGCAGATAGACAAGAGAGGTAGAAAAGACAAACCCTCTCGTCAATTGATGGGTGTTGGTGAAGTGCATGTGGTTAGTCTTGCATACCTCAGGTACCTCATGATAAATAAATACCCCTCCGATCTACAGAGCAAAAAGGAGACCTGCCAATGTATCTTAGTACCACATACTATGGGATGGAGGGGTCGTTGAGCTTACACGCATCCATGTACCTATTCACCTGTACGTAGGTGGAAAGGTACTTAACAGGTACAGGGGACAGGAGACAGGGGGGTCGAGGTTCTGGGTTAGCGGATCACGGGGCGGGCCAATAGGGCGCTCGACCCACTGAACGTGGGGCTGGGCTGCCCGGCACACCCACCCAAACGGCTCGTCAGGTGCCAGCTCCACGCTATAAAGTGCTGTGCGTGGGATAAATCTCATCTCGTATCGTGAGATTACAGGGACGATATCACAGCCTCAGTCTTAGTCACATGCTCTCATATAATACATAACACGTTGTTTTTAAAATGATCGAATCACACCTTAACTCTCTGTTCATCTAATGTATTCATTGTTGGTATAAGTGAGTCAGTCTGGCTAGGGCCTGTTTCAAGTGTCGTCAGCTTTCGATGAGGACACTTGTTTCAATTGAGAGACGACGTATTCTGTATACTTACTCTTACAGTTCTCTCGTGAATATGTGCACTTGATTGTGAGTACAGAAGATGTGTGTACTTCCCATTCTCAGTTATCATAAGACAAGCGAGTTCGTCATCTTGATCACATCACAACAGGTAAAATAGGTTCAACAGAATGAGTAACGAGCGGTCGAGTGATTCTCCATCTAGCGAATCCAAAGCCAAGCGAACCTGCTAACTCTGGGTCTTCCCGCCTCTGACGAGAGCGAGTAGGAAGAGAAGTGAATAGAGAATACAGCATGCATCTTAACCTCTACCCAAGCCTGCAACGTAGCGGGTAAGATGCACCAAAAACGAACGAATGAGGGTAATGAAAGGGCGAGGCAAATCGTTATAGCAAAGAATTGCCTCCCCAAAGGCATACGCATCCCCCTTTACATTCCGTGCCAGCGACAGCTTTCGGGTATGTCCCTCCTTGCTCAGCATCGTCCTTAGCCCAGAGATTCGTCTCGGCCTCCTCGCCCTCTCCTTTCACTTTCCCTCGGACCCCTTCGTCAGTCGTCCGAATATGCCCTACTACTGCGCCTTCTGACCCTGCTGGGTCGGGGCCTGGTCCTGGGCCTCAGAGTCGGTGCCCTTGACATTCCTGCCGCCACCCTTCTGGGGCTGCTGCTGCTGGTCGTCGTCGCCGCCCTTCCCCTGCTGTTGCTGGCCGTCGCCGCCCTTCGGCTTCCCCTGTTGCTGCTGACCGTCCCCTTCGACGGCTTGGACCTTGCCGTCGCCTGCCGCATTGCCGGCGGCGGTGCCGGTGTTACGCCCGCCCCCTTGCTGTTGTGGGTCCGCGCTGTTGCTGACGAGATTGACCTTGAAGCCGTCGGTCGTCGCCGCCGTGTTGGCTTCAGCTGCGTCGGCGTGGTCTGCCTTGGTGCTGCCGCGGGTAGTCATGGTGAAGGTTGGTGATGGCTTAGGCTGAGGCTTGGGAGATGTTCAAAGTGTGAATCTGAGGTAAGAGAGTTGAGGAATGCTTGTGAGTGTAAAATTTCACGTAGTGTTGATCTCCTGGGCACTTCTCTAAAGCCGTCGGAATCTTGCCAGCCTTTTTATATGCGAGTTTGTTTGCATCTCGTGGCACCGCCGACAGGCACATGGTCAATGTTTGATGCTGTTGTTCCGCGTCGTGATATTACGCGGCCCCCCGGGTCGTGCAATGACATAGGTGCTTTACACTAGAGCCGCCATGTTCAAGGTGCACAGGCTGGGTCTGTTGCGGTGTGCATCAGCCGAAGTAGCCCCCTCACCAGGTACAGACGTGGGGTCCCGATCCGTGTCATTAGAAGCGTGATGACGTGCCTTTCTGTGTGAGAGGTTCTGCCTCATCTCAGAATACAAGAAAGGGGACCGGCTTCATCATTGGCTTACGGAAAAGTGTCACATATCCAGATGGCCACAGCGTGTAGCATGATGCGTCCCAATGACTCATCGGACAGCTTCCAATCCAGGGAGACATGGCATGAAGATACAATTCAAGATGTATTCGCTGATATAGGTACTGGAACTAAGTACTCCGCTCTCATGCCACAAAGCACAGTCTAACTCGGCGCATCCTCATGCTGATGCAGCCGAGCGTAACGCATATGTAGTTTGTTTGCGCGCGCTAGCCACTAGAAAATCATGCGACATCCTGCCAGGTTCCGGTAATCTCGATAGCCAGGTTGGCCACCGTACTCGCCGTCCAAAGCACAATTAGGCCACAGCCTATCCTTCTAGTCATCATCCACTTATTCATCGGCACGATGATGAGTAGCGCAAACAGTGTTGCGAGTAGCGCAATGGTCGAGACCATCAACGTTCCCGTGACTTGGATGTGATAGGGCTCATATCGGAAAGGCTCGTCGGGGTACTTGATGTGATGCTTGTTTGCAGCATGGATGGTTTGATAAGCACCACCAAGGCCGATACCGAGCAAGATGTTCAACAGAGGCCCACCGAAGCACGCCGACCTGACACTTTGTTAGCATGTTTCCCACGGCTCATTGAAAAAGGGACTACGTACAATGCCATGACGGGATAACCTAGCCGGGCTACCGTAACATCAGCGACGAGGTCTCCGATAGAATTGCCGACGGCAAAGACCGTCAGACCCAGGATGGCTTCCGATATGTTCAAGATGACACCAAATGCTTTCAGTATTCCGACCACTTCACCCGCCACTGTGGATATCCACGCAATTGCGATGGCAAATCCTAGAAAACAAAATGCGACGTGATACTTCGGTCTACGCTCGGGTGACGTAGTCGCCAGAAGCACGCCTAATAACACCAATGAAAAGACCAAAGATATGAGTAGCGCCCTCACAAGAACTACTACGGGCCTTTGCAGGTCCTCGGCGAAATTCAACCAAACCACCAACACACAAAACAGCGGGCCGATAAATATCTGGACCACCAGTAGCCAGCGATTCCAGCCTTGATCTTCTTCTACTATTGTCGAGGTGTCGTGCCCTAGATCTGAAGGGGGTTTGTAAGGTTGCACTTCCACGGTGGGTTGAATTGAAACAGTCGAAGCTTCGGGTTCTGCTACACTAATTTGAGGCCCGTCGAGGTCGATAGGACTCGGTGACGGACTACGGCTTGATGCTCTAGACCGGGTGCTACGGGTGTAGCGCTGCCATTCCGTTTCTTGTCCTGCAGGATCACTAACCTCGATAGCCACGGGCGGCACCGGAGGCAAGTGGCCTGATGATGGCAGGTCGACGACGGCGTCATCAAAGATATCTTCGGCTGTCTCATCCTCTACTACGGGCAATGTGATAACCAGCAAGAAAATGCTTGGTACGGAGATAACGCTGACGAATTTGTCCCAAATCGACTTGGTGCGCCATGCCTGAAGGGTCGGAAAGAGAGTGCTCAACAAGATATGCGGTGGGGGCAAGACAGTGTAGGGCCACCACTTCACAGGCTTTCGGCTTATACTCCCCGTGAGACTCGGAACTGGCGAAGGATACTCCATGACAGGCGATGGAAGACTGAGGTGCGGCGGCTGCTGGGTAGTTGGGGTCATCACAAGGGGCGAGTCTGTATACCCTGGGAAAGGAGAAAGTTGGGGTGTAGATCTCTCGCTATTGGAGGGGCTCGGTATCTGTAGTCGATGCAATACAGGCGGCTCTAAACGAGGCTCGTGCTCGGCGGAGGATACCTCAGGAAGTCTGTCACTCAAGGGAGGGGGGGCCAATCTGCCCCCTATGGTATGTAGGCCATGGGGTCGAGCTGCTTCATCTACCAACTGCCGCCCTGCTATATCAGGGTCAATTGTAGCTGGAAGATCTCCAGAAGAGAGGGCGCGATTTCTGGTTCCCTGGGATGATGTATCATGATCTGAACTAAGAGACGGGCTAGCCGGCTCTTGAATAGCAAGGCGAGGGCCGACATGTAGATGGCCGGTGGATTGGGTGCGGGTATGGATAGGCCTCATGTGCACGTTACCCTCCCTTTGTAAAGATGCCAATACCGATCTGAATTCGAGTGCACCGATCAAACTTGGCCGGATTAGCGTGAGAGTAGTCGTACTGCGCCGTCCTCGCGGCCGGTTGACCCGCATGTTACTCGTGACCTCGGCAGCGGCATGTTGGCTCTGGTCAGATTCGTCATCACGGCCTTCATCACCACCAACGTCGAGCAGGGGAGTTCGCTCCAGTGCCTCTATATCTACAGAGGCCGACGCGCGTCCCGTGGACACAGAAGGATCCTCATCATCCGGGGTATCTCGGTAGGGCTCCAGCTCGTCATTGCCTTGGTCACGGGCAGTTCGGTAGAAATGTGCTCGAGCGGCGGCCTCCTTAGCGCGCCAAGCCCTTCGTTTCTTAGTGTAGGCGTGCCAGCCGACGACGACGACAACGTAGAAAAAATAAAAGCCGATCATGATGCAGCACTCGACTAAATGCAGCTGTCCATCGAAGAGAAAGCCTACGGCGAAAGCTACGGCGGCGATGAAAAAACAGATGTCCCTCACGAAGGTCTTCCTCGCGACCCTGAACTCGCGCACCAAGGCCATGGAGCCGGCGACGACGGTAGTAATGAAGCCAGCAGCGCCAATCAGCTCGCCGACGGCCATGCTGCCGCTATTGGAGCTCATGGCGGCAAATGTACTAAAGACATCGGGCGAGCCATTTCCAAAGGCCAAAAAGGTAACACCGGCCAAGCTTTCGCTGAGGCCGAGAAAGGTAGAAATGGTGCCCAGGTTGACGCTAAAAAAGTCACTGGCTGCGATGCCAATGGTGGTAAAGAGTAAGCCCAGCCAGAGCACCAGTAAAATAAACGCGAGGGGTTGGACGTTGCCAAGACTGCAGTAGTAGAAAGTGAGGTACTCGAAGAGGCCGGGTTCGTCATCACGACAATTGCGCTTAACAAAGGCGCATTTGTCGGGTGCACTGTGGACCAGGCGGCAATCCTCGCCAGATAAGGTGGCCAGGCCGCGTCGCGCGTGGTAATGCGGCGTGGATGCGAATGCAGATGCAGAGGTAGATGTAGACGCAGGCAGTCTCCGAAACACCAGGGAATAGAACCCTAGCACACTAAAAATGACGACTGTAGCATAGAGCGGCCGAGGATCGAAGGCCCTCCTGCTCCTCCTTCGACGCAGCATTTGACGCGACACCCAGGTTCCAGTGCCCACGCCTGTGCCTGTGCCCGTGCTCGAGACCGTGCTCAAGCTCATGTTCGTGCTCGTACTCGTGGCAGCCATCTTGCGTTACTGATAGCGAGTCGCCGACAACGACGCGTTAGAACGACACCATGGCCAAAAAAAGCATCAGATAAGCTTCGGGGACATCTGAGCTCGGCGGAAACGAGCGCTTGCTATATGATGGCAGCGCTGGTAGACAAGATTAAAGATGGGCGAGACGGAGAAGAATGTCGCTCGGTTTGGATTGAATGACGCGGTGACAACTGCATACATACATCATTTAGAGGCTGTGTTCAGTGCTCGAATCAATCCGTGCTTGACACATCACTTATCTTCTGGGGTCGATTGAATGGATTGGCGCCCTCCCTGCCAAGTTCGGAGCACTATTACGCTAATATCTAACCAGGTAGGTGCTTCGGTATAGGTACGTACCTACGTACCTACGTATGTAATAGCCCCCCAAAGCGGTAAATGCACTACATACATAAGTCTGCATGAGGTATCTTCATACTTATTATGTGGCCAGATGTACATGGGTATGGAGACTTAAGTCCGTCCCGTTTTAGCGTCAATATCCCTGCACGCACGCATGCTTTTAAGTTATAAGGACGGAATACCACCTACTAGGTACTTAACCATGTACATGCAGCTCACACACGCCCGATGGAAGCATCGTCCTGGGGGCGATCTTTCGAATTCTTTGAGGCAAGTGCCTATATGCCTAGGTACATAAGCTTGGTTGGTTGGTTGTCTACGGAATAAACTTACCGGAAACTCCTGGCTGTATTCTGTACTCAGTTCTTTTTCGACGCCACAAATCAAATTTAGCGTGTTTACCACTTCAGCTGAGTACCTATTCCTCTGACCAATCACATTGATTGTAAAAGCAATGTATACGTGTAACACAGTTGTCGATTAAGCTTGGCCTGCGTTGAATTCTACGATCCCCTCTAGGGACTGCCTTTGGTCCTCGAGACCAAATTCTACTCATTGTTTTCTAAAAAATTAAAGATAGAAATATTTAGAAGTGCTATTATGACTATGTTCAGGCCTTTAGAGCGCAGTGTGTGTGTGCGTGACACACGTTCCGTTTTAACACGTCGTCTCTTTCTAGTGGCGAGCGATATAGCATGGGTAGATTGATCGCCCCCCTTGGAAACACTACATCTTTGTGAGCTTCAGCTGACCGGCAACGGAATTTCTCCGAAGCCTGGCGCGGAGGTTCTTTGCCAGACCCTCCATGCCGCTAACTTTGTCGATTTCGTTGGACGTGGTGTTAATGGCTTCTAGGTCCCCGGCGTCAAATCCATGATAGATTAACGGGAGACTCGATAATTTCCACAGCATTTGGCCATCTCGACTGCACACCCACATCGTTGTTATGAAAAATCCGGTCCCAATGATCCAGGTGACAGCAGGCAAAGATAACCAGTACCACCGGACCTTGACAACTTTAACAACGCCATATGATTTCCCTGGCACTGGGATTCCATCCTTTTCGCGAATGAACTTGCTCAGTCTGCCTGCGATCTGAGGAATAGCCCAAGTCAGGCCACCCTTGTTAGCGATTTGGTGGAGATTTAATAATGATTGAGGGTCAGATGACGACGGCTGCACGTCTTGAGAGACAAAAAACTGCTCCTTGAACTGAAACCCTGATAAAGTAGAGATACTGTTTCTTTCGTCATCCGCAAACTGATTATAGATGCGTATCTGTCCAGTCAAAAGGTTATTCAAGTTTCCGAGTGGGGGCCAATCGTCCGCGCTAATTGTAAACGGTGTTGAGGAGAAGTTGTAAGGCGAGTGAGCAGTTGTCAATTTGACAAGGCGCCCATTCTCTCCAACGACGTCGCTCCACGATGATTTAAGGTCTCTTTCAAATGGTAGGCCAGTTTCAGCATCATATAGCCCGCCATTCGAGAATAAAAGCCCTGTTATATTAAAATACCACGACCCATATCGCTCCCCAAGAGTTTTTAATCTAGGAGTTCCATTAGAAACGGAAAATGAATAATTCTTGGCACAGGGTGTTAACTGGCAAGCGGTAGCTTGTTTTATGGAGATCGCTTCAATATTACCGGTTTTTTCCCTGTACGTTTGGATATGGCAGAATTTCAATGGGTTCCAATCGCCCAACGACTGACTGCCATTATCTGTGCTGATCCTGGTATACCTTAGTATATTGCTAGCATTCCTAAGAAACTCTGTGGTGGAAGAGGCTGCGAAGAGGTGACTCGGATAATCAAGAATGAACGGCCACCAATAAAAGTTAGAATCATTTTTCCATACGTGTGCCTCTATAGAAAATTCAGTCGGCAAATCGCAAAATAAATCTGTAGGGAATTCGAGCGAGCAATTTCTGGTGACAGAGAAGTAGTATTCACTAGAAGACGAATTTATTGCCTGTTGCACTTCTGAAGCGTTCCAAGATAAAGAGCACCCAGATATTTCTAGATCCGTTCTGTTTTGGCAACTAGAGCATAATGCCAAGCTTTCAAATTCGCCCCATGTGCAGTTTCCCGTTGGGCAGTGAACGACTGGTAGGCCGTCGTGATCGGATGAGGAGTCCCATAAAGCGCCTGCCACGATCTTCTCAACAGCGAGAGCTGCAGAAACGTAAAGATTAGAATCACCAATCACGTAGGTTTTGGCTCGGGATATGTTTGACGGCTGGGCGGTCGGATTATAAGTGATTCCGGTTCGAGTGGGATAGGTTATTACTTGTTGTGTAAATGGATCGAAAGCTAGGGCAAGAATAGAGACAAAAGCCCCGATAGAAACGAGGGGCCAGTTGCAAGCAAGAAAGACTTAGAAATCGTCGCGAAGGTCGAGATAATGGCGTTCAGGGTAATGCCGCAGGTAAACTGCGGCACCGGCGCGTGGTTGTAGATCTTAAGTAGGATAATTGTCAGGGCGAAGAAAAGACCACTCAAGATGATCGCTGAAGTTTCCCATAGCTATGTGTCGGACTATGTGTTGTGGAGGCAGGAAAAGCGACCCAATGAACTAGAGGGGCTTTTATCTGTAATGCTGGGCCGAGTATAACCGATTTTGCTTTTCCCCCGAGGATATCCAAGTATCTTTATCTTCATCTTGAATAAAAAGGCAGTACTTTTAGAGCGAAATGTTTTATTTCTTGAAAAGTTTCAGGGTGCATAAAACAGGCTCTTATATATAGAGGGTTGACCTCGAAACCATTAGGACAACGGTCATTTGATGTCACGGTCAGATATATAAGTCCTACAAATAGTCAAGGCTCCTACCTTGACAGCGTTCTACTTTTGGTAGTATTGTAGTTCAGCGTTGTATTTCTGTTCGTCACTTTTGATACCAATATAGGGGGGGGGGG
>MU378199.1:0-12246 GCA_022495175.1 Hypoxylon argillaceum | reverse complement strand
GCCCCCCCCCCCCCCCAAAGGGACGTCGCACATGAGGGAATTTTCAGCTGAGTTCTTCGCCCTGCGCCATCTAGATGCGGTTTTTGGATGTTTGGTTCAAACCGGCATTGCTGTCCCTCGGAATGCTACTAATTCTGTGTGACAGTTGTACAGGCGAGATCAAAATGGTTGGTTGGTTGGTATATTTGACGCCGGGGGGCCTCTGCGAAGCAGAGACCCCAGAGCCTCCCGAAGGGCATCGAGGGCGTGCTAGGCTAGGATCTACGCTTAAACCAAAAATAGGCTACCTATTAAGCAACTCTTGACCACTGTCGATTTGCCGAAGATTCGGCTTCTTACTGCTTCCTCTCTCCTCCGTGCAAGCGATTACTCAGCTACATACAGTCGATCGCGTGGCGATACTTTCTCGTATTGTCAATGGCCCGTAAGCCCTAGGTGTATTCTCCGCGGGTCCAGTCCGCAGTATTCCTGGCGCCTTACGCCTGAGGCGAGATCAAAAGAGCCACTAAAACCGATACTATTCATTAGGAAGTATGTAGTGATTATGCCGAAGGGTGGAAGTTATTTGCAAGCTCCCACCCAGCCCCCGCCGAGCCTTCGGAAGATAATGCCTTCTATGCATAGGCATCAGCAATCCGGACAGAAAGATTGGGGACAGAACACTACATCACTCAGTCTGCTATGCTTTGTATATCCTACCCCGATTATTAATAATTGAAAAGCCGCTGCTTGTGCCTACGCCCTTTCACGGTCCTAAAAGTAACTCAACCAAGTGTTCAGCGCACTTCAAGGAGGATGAAGAGGCCCTAGTCTAAATGTTATGTTCCATTACTAATTAGCGATAGAGAATCACCCGGGCTACGATATAACACTGCCATAGCTGATGTGTTACCCCTAGGCACGAAAAAAGGCACCTAGGTTGAGAAGGAGGCGTTGTTATACGGCGTAGCAAGGCTCAACGTTAAGAAATAGGCAGCAACCAAAAATAAATTGACACATACGATATAGGTGGCGCTCGGGCGCTCTGCTGAGGTTTTGCTAGAGATCGCACAAATTCTTTAGTTATTCAAGCAAGGGTTCTAGAGAAAACAGCGCTGGTTCGAATCCGCTCTACTAAATCAATTGTACGCGACTCTTTGAGAGGTTGTATCTATGTGAGATGGACAGTTGAAATCTGATTCTATTTACTAAGCCAAGATGATTTGGTATGGCTTATCAAAAATGGACCGGAAAGCCACAGATAGAGCCACGATAAAGCCACGAAGCTGATGCCAACTGGCCACACCTGTTTCAGTTTCTAGGGGTCGAGGGCACGACCCCTCAATTCCGTTCTATTCTATACACATTCTGTCAGGCACGAAACCTCTAACTTCCCTGCTATGCTCTCTAGAACATGTGTAGGTCATGGCGAAAACTTATGTCTATATGTATTTTGATAGCTTGTTAATAGTGAATTCCCACTGTCGGTAGCAGAAATTGAGAATCGGTGAGGCGAGACCTAAGGCCTATAACCTAAGAGACGATTGAATAGGGGTAATCCTGCGTAGCTACTATGAGGTATTTTCCAAAATACCGTCAGATTCCCCAGGCGGTTCCCGTTGTATCGGCTTGCTGTAATATCATATTTCTCAAATATAGGGAGGGCCAAAGGGTTCAGTTGACGCGCCAAAGTGAGGTGAGGAAGCTTGGTGATGTTGTCTGTCTGGATTCTACCTACATAATACTATCGTGATATGATGATGCGAGCTGGTGTGCCGAAGCAGGCGGGGCATACAAGCCCCCCTACAAGCTAACCTACAAGCTCCCCTGCGTGACCAATCATCCAAGTCATCGCTGCCATATAAATAATTCTAATGCTCTGATATAATCCTCCCGCACTTTGTCTTCCGCATGTTACGCTATCCGATTCCCATCTTACCTCCCTACACACCTTTTTTCTTTGGTTCCCTCCCCCCTTTTCCAATCCCCCTTTTTTGTATACAGCCAGACATAGGATCATAACCTCTATCCTGTTAAGTCACAGCTACCTATCTGGGTGAATATCTCAACATGTCCAATCCAGGACGTCTTGCATCCATTCTCAGGCCACTGGGCCTCATCCAGCTGGCTATTCGACGTCGGCCTTCCCTCATCCTCGCTTACTCCAGCATGCTAATCCAATTTTTAGTGCACTGGGACGCTTTCCAAGCAATGTGTCGCAAGGACGGTCTCGCGGCGGTCTTACACCTCAAACAAGTACGAGACGTGGCTGTAGCGAAGCTCTTCTCAATCACCTGTACCTTCCCCTCTCTCAACGCAATTACCTTCTTATAACTGATTCCCTCGCCTCTAGCCGACGGCTTCATTGCCTATGAGAACACCACCACGCTCTCCTCCCTTGTGGGGGCCGCGGAGGGCAAGGTTCTCGAACTCGGTCCCGGCCCAGGCAATCAGATTCACCGTTACGACGCCTCACGAGTAGACTGTATCTACGGTATTGACCCAAATCCCCATTTTGAGGCGGACATTGCCGCGAAGCTCAAGAAGCACAGTGCCCTCGAGCAGAAGTACAAGTTTCTGGCGTGCGGGGTCGAAGACAGCGATATTTTGAGAAGGGAGGGGATCACAGAAGGGAGCCTAGATGCTGTAACCAGTATTCAGGTCTTGTGCGCCGTAGATGACGTGAAGAGTGTGATGAGGGAGGTGTATAAGTTGTTGAAGCCAGGCGGCAAGTTCATTTTCTGGGAGCACGGGAAGAGCAAGGACACCATTACAGCGACAACCCAAGGTATGTATTAGTTATTTCATCGCGAGCATGGTGGGAGACACCGGGGTGTAGCGACTTGAGAAGCTGTACTGACGTACTAATTGGAAAATAGTTTTATTAAATCCTGCTTGGCACGGATTCGTCGGATGTAGCATGACAAGGGATGTCAAGGCGGATATTATTGCTGCCGGAGAATGGGAGAACCCTAGTGAGATTATACAAGCTGATGATATTTATACTTGCTTACCTAGGTTGGAGGGCGTACTCATCAAGAAAGCTTAATTGTAAATATGTTTAACAACAAATAAGCCGATAGCAGATATCGAGCTGGTCGGATATATACACAGCCATAAGGTCATACTGCGAACTTACACAAATAAATACCTAGGTAAATATGGTAGTTCGGACGTACTAGCTGTTTAATGACGGGATTGGCCGGCATTTCTCCCCATTATCTCCGTTAATATAAGGGAATCAATGCGACATTTTACGTGATAACACCATTGTTACGAATTTGTAAACAACGGTATTATAATACACCTATGTCAGACAGGTTCGTGTCAGGTGATAAGGTGGCCAGACCCTATAGAGTGGTTATATTTATGGTTTTGGCTATATATATAGTACTTCTATCCACTCTGTGACAAAACCTCCTGACATATAGTCAGCTGTACCAGCAGGACATAGCACATCAGAGTTTACCAGCAATGGCTTAGGCATTTCTAGTCGGGTTAGCTCAGCGGCGGTACCTGTGCGGGCTTGCTTGCTTCCCTTCATCAGTGCCTATAGTGTCTATCAAATAGTCCTTGAGCTCGATCTGTGATTTGATCGATAACCTTAGGTGTGCGCCGAAACTCGACTTCGAGTTAGAATAAAAGTTTAATGCGGCGTTGAAGGCGTTCTTGATATTCCAGCCGTTCAGTTTCGTGTCAATATCGTGCTCATGCCAGTCTGTGACATCGTCTTCATCCATATAGGTCTCTAAATCGGAATTCTTCACGAGGTCTTCTAGGATTTTCAGTTTGACCTCGGTATCCAGTTCAGGAAACTCGATGGGAACCGTAATACGCGAAAGAACGTTCGTGTCAATCCTCCCTATTCGTTGTGTTGTGAGAAATACCAATCCGCGATGGGCCTCGAGTGCCCTGATGACGAGCACAAGGTTTAGATCTCGGTGCGAAATTTCCGCAGAAATTTCCGAAAACATGAGCTCGACGTTCTCTAACAAAAGGATCGCCTTCCATCGTTCCGCCCGGTCCAGGATCCGTTTGAGCGTCTCCTCAGCATTTCCGTCGTCTTTGACGATGTCTGCGGATGATATGGAAAGGAGTGGACGCCGAGTATATTCAGCCGCATATCTACCGGCAGTCGTCTTGCCAACTCCAGGGCCGCCGTGAAGCAATACTATGGTCGGAGCAGACGGTACATAAAATGACATCTTGTAAGGACTAATAGCCTTGTCTAGCATGTTCATCTGCCGGCGCGGTAGAAGCTGGTTTTGAGATGGATCGCATTGGGAAACCAGCTCCCGGATATTGATTATATCAAGTTCTCCTGCTATAATTTAGAGGTTTGAATCGAGAAATAGCCGTAAGGTTAAGTGTCGTGATAGGTTGATTTAAGGAAAGGCGGAAACTTACTCCAAATATTATCGTGGGGACAATAAGCGGGAATTTTAGGTGGGCAAGTCATGGCAGCTAATGGCTTCAAATATGAATGCGAGACTTGACTTAATTCGGTATCAAGTTCCTGTAGTGGCCTTGCCTCGAGGGGCTGTAGACTTTGATCAATGATGATATGCCAAAAACTCTAAGAAGCATCAGTAGTGCCCCAGTACTGAAAGGCACGGACTATACGTACGTCGCATCTCAGGTAGCTGCTCTGTGATTCTCTGCTGCTGGGCACTTGCCTCGTCGAACTCGTTTAAGTCCGTGAACAATGTGGCCATCTGCTGATCTAAGTTTAGCAGATCGTCTAGGCTTCTCTCCTCAGTCTTGCTTCTGATGTTGTCCTTGGTCTTCTGGGGGACCTCCACGCTATGTTGCTCAATCTTGGCTTCTATCCGCTGACGAAATAAATCACTGGTCTGTTCGATATCTCTCGGCTTAGAGAATCTGATTGACTCTCCTTCAATGAGCTCCAGCATTTTGGACACCTTTGCTAGTATGACCTGCCCCGTGAGATGATTAGAAAAGTGGATGATGTCTCTAATCTCTTCGTAGGTTTGCTCGATTGATTGGACGACGGTTTCGAGCTCCTTCCATGGCTTCGTTAAAGCTCTGAAGGTATTTGCTGTGATAATTAGCTGCGATCACCCTCTTCCTCGTAGACAGGACTAATTATACCGAAGCGGCTCCTCGTATAGAACTTTAGTGCCTTAGCCAAAAACATCTGGAATCTTTCATACATCCTCCCAATTGTCTTGACGAGTTTTCCCGAAGGAAAGTAAGTCGTCAAGTGATCGGTCATGAAAAACTTGGTCTTGATTATAACTAGATGGTCCTCGACATTCTTCTTCATTGCTTCGTAGTTAACCTGAACTACCAAAAGAAGCTTAACGGCGCCATATGCTAAAGCCACATGTTCGGGTGCCTGGCCCACTAGCACGTCCATGATCTGTGTGTATTCGTAAGCCGTCTCGGAGGCAGCTCGACAGCGGGCCTTGACCATCTCCACAAGGCTCCGCTCCGAGTCAGACGATCTGGTAGGGTACTTGACATCGTGCGCTTCCTTCGTTTGCTTTATGATATCGAGGACTTTGCTTCGACTCTCCACGTATGTCATCCGTTCTTCGGGTTTCGCCGTTTTTAGGAACTCATCTGAGCGCCTGTCTAGCTTTGCCTTGGATATCTGAACATTTGATCTGTCATCCAAAGATAGACGCGGGTTACGTGATAGTTAAAGTGATGTAGCATACTGCTGGAGTATCTGCTGTGTCCAGGCGGCCGAATCCAAATCTTGGTTTACTTCCCTTTCTGAGATCGGGAGATTTTCGCCAGCTCCACCGGTAGGATCTATTTCCTTACTACTATTGATCGTCTCTGGCTCGAGTCAGCGCTCCCCACAGGTAAAACAATACTTTGACTGCTTGACAGATAACTTGACTAACCAAGGCACAAATAAAAGGTTTGAATTTATTTGCAGACAAATCAAATATTTCTTATTTTACCTGTGTTTACCGGTTATTTGCAAATAATTTCTTTCTTTTTTAAATTTTTTTTTGTTATTTTTTTAATAAAAAAGAAGCTATTCAGAAAGTATATTCTGTAATACTTCCTTACTAAATAGCAGTCTATTTCAAGACCCACATTAACTAACCAATAAGAACCCTTTCCTACCTAATAGGCCCACATACTTACCTACCTACCTAGCTAGTGCTGACCTAATTACAGCTTCTCAAATTAACTCTTTTTTCGCTATACAATCTCTACAACTTTCAATCTTTGATTATTTACAACCTTGTGCACTGTTGAAATTAGGTAGCTGGTATAGCCGGTAGCTGGTATACGACCCACACTGCTTAACATATATATTATAAAGTAGCTACAGCACTTTTTTAAAAGTACTAGTTTTTTAATTAATATATATAGCTATTATACTTTATAATTTTAAATTTAATAAATTATAAGCTTAAAAGTTTATAATTATTTTTATTATTTAATTTAAAAACTATTTATTTAAAATAGCTATATATTTTTAAGCTGTTATTATTTTTATTAATTTAGTTATTAAGCAATAAAACAATACTACTGCAATAAAAGCTTAAATAATTTATTACAGTAAAAGCTAAATAGCTATTACAAACAATTATTTGTAATATTATTTTAAATTTTACTTATATTTTTAAAATTAACATTTTTTTTTTAAAAAATTTTAAAATTATATATATTTTTTCAACTAATTAATTTAATATTTTTAATAAATTTGTTTTTATTAAAAGCAACAATTGTTAAAAAAATAACAAATATTAAACGTTTTAAAATTATTAACTATAAGCGTTAAATTACTTTTATAATAAATTAAACTGTTGTTATATTAACTAATAAAGTTTATAAAAATTTTAAATAAATAAATAACAAAATAAACAGTTAAATTTTTTAAAATAAATTTATAAAAATTAAACTTTTTAAATACAACTTAAAAATTTATTTTTTATTTTTATTTATTTATTTATATTTTTTTAACAAAATTAATTTTTTATATTTTATAAACTTAATTAAAAATAAAATAAACAATTAATTATTTTTTAAAAATTATTTAAATTATAATTATTGTTTTATATTATTTACTATTTTATTATTATTATTTTTATTACATTTGTTTTTTTTTTTATAAAATATATTATTTATTTTTGTTTTTAACAATATTAACAATGTTATATTGTTTAAACTTGAAATAATTATTAAAAAGCTATTATTTATTTTAGTATTATTTAATAATATATTAATTATAAAATAAAACATTTTAAAGCTTTTTTTATTAAAATTTATTTTATTAAAATTTATTTTATAAACTATTATTTAATTATATTAACTTTTTACATATTTATTATTTATTAGTTAAAATAAACAATAAAACTAAAATTTAAAACAAATTTTAAATAGTTATAATATTAAACTTTTTTATAAAATTTTTTTAGTTTAAAAAAAAAATAAAAAATTATATTTATATATTAAAATATATATAGCACTTTTTTAAAAAGTTAAAAAAAAGCGTATTAGTTGAAATTTTAAAGCTTTTTATTAAAACTAACTTTTATAAAATTAAAAAAGCTTAAAAAGTTAATTAAATAAAAGTTTTAAAATATATATGTTTTTATTATAGTAAAAATATTTATAACATTTTTAAAAACAACAAAAAAAAATATTATATAGTAATAAAAGTTTAAATATTATTTAACTAAAAAATTAAACTTTTAAAAAGCGCAGTTTTTTAAAACTTAATATTTAAGTAAAAAAACATTTTATTAATTATTAAAAAATCAATATTTATATTAACAGCTAAGCTTTAAGTTATTTATTTAAATTTTAAAAAATTAAATTTAATATATATTATAAATAAACTTTTTTTAATAATAAGATTTTTTGCAATATTAAATACTAAATATTAAACTTTTATTTTTATTTTTTTTTAAACTTACAAGTTAATTTAATAAAAAAAAAACAAAAAAAGCATTATATTATTAATAGTATTTATAAAAACTTTATAAAAAAAACAAACTAAAAAAATTATAATATAAATAAATGTTAAAACAGTTTTAATAGTATAATAAGTTAATAGTAATTATAATTACAGTTATAACTATAAAAGCAATAATTTTAAATATAAAAAAAAAAGCGCAATTATAACAAATGCTGCTATATTTATTATATTAAAACTAATTAATAATTAATAAATTATTTATTTAATAACTACTATTTTAAACATTTTAAAAAAATATTAGCAAACTAATAATTAAAACTTAAAAACTAAACAAAACAGTAAAAAAAAAACATATTTAAACCAAGTTTTTTAGCTATTTTATTAAACTTAGTATTATTAACAGCTAAAAATAATCTTTTTATAAAAAAACTATTTATTTATAAGTTTAATATTTTTATTAAAATATTTAATAATTTTAAAAATATTTAAACTAGTTTATTAATAATTAAACTAAATAATAGTTTATTAATTATAGTTTTATAAAATTTAAACATTAAAATAATGTTTATATAAATAAAATTATTAAATATATTAAAAAAAAAAACAGCTAAATTAATAAAATATATTACTTTTTATATAATATTAAATAATAGTTGTAACTAAATTAACTTTAATAACAAATCGTTATTTATTAAATTAATATTTTATATTAAATTATTAATATATAATATTAATAAAACTATAATTATACTAAAGTTTTAAAAAATAACAAAGTTTAAAATTTTAATAAATAAGCAAACTAAAATAATTACTATTATAAATATTATATAGTGCTTTAAATTAAAAATAAATTTAATATTTATTTTACAACTAGTAAAAAAAAATGTAGAATTTTTATTTTATTATAACAAAGCTTAAAAAATAATTAATAAAAATATTTTTTTTATAATATATAAAACTATTAGTTTATATATAATTAATTAATTAAACAAAACTTTATAAATAATAGCTTTTAATATTATTTTTTACTTTTATTTTATTAATTTTATTTTAAAAGTATAATATAAACAATTTAATTATATTAATAATATAAAACTATAAAAATTAATAATAATAACAACAAATATTATTTTTTAAACTAAATATTATTTATATAAAATATATATTAAAAAACAAATAATAGCTAAACTATATTAAAAAAACTTTTGTTAAAATATTTATTTTATAAAATTAATATATTTTAATAAAGCTAATATGTTAATTAAAAACTTAAAAAAATATAACAGTTTTATAAAATAAATAACAATTATTTATAACTATAGTAGCAAAGTTTTTATTATTTTATTAAATAAACTAGCATTATAGTTTAAAAAGTTTAAAAACTTTTTTTAAAAATAAAAAAAACTTAAATATTACTGTTAATTTGTTATTATTAACAAACTTAAATTATATATAAATAAAAAATTTATATTTTTTTATATATAAAAAAATATAATAATTAAATATTTTATTATTAAATAATATTAATAAAACAATATAACAAAATAAATTATATATATATTAAAAAATTTAGTTTAAAAACTAATAACTAAAACTAAAAAAAACAATTTTTTTTTAAAATATTAGTTTATTATTATTTAAATAACAACATATATTTAAAATAAACAATATTATAAGCTTAAAAGTTATATTTTATATAAAATTTAATATAAAAAAAAGCTTAATATTATTTATATAAAAACAGTAAAAATTATAAACAAATATAAATTTAACAAAAAAGCTAGTATATTTAAATTTAAAACAATTAAATATTAAATATTAAAATATAAAAGTAATAAAATATATAACTATATTATATTTAAACTAAACAACAATATTGTTATTAATATTTATAATGTAGTATTTATTAAATAATACTTTTATATTTTTATTAAAAAAATTAAAAACAACGTTAAAAAAAAACTAGTTAAACTAAAAAAGCAAATTAAAAAATGCTAAAAATTACTTTTATTTATTAATAAACAATAATATAAAAAAACAATTAAAAAAGTTTTAAAATTATTTATTTAAAAATAATTTATTTTATAGTTTAAACTAAAATTTAACAGTTTTAAAAAATTAAAAATTGTACTTTTTTTATAATATATTAAAAAGTTTTTTAAACTATTTAAAATAATTTAAAAACTTTTAGTTTTATTTTATATTAAACTTAAAAGTTTTAAACTAAATAGTTTAAATAATTTTATATATTTTTATAACTTTTAATTTAAAGTATAAAAACTAAGCTATATATATTATAATTTAAACATTAGTTTTATAAAATTTAAAATAACAATTGTAATATTGTTATTTTTATTAATAATAATTAATTTTATAAAATTTAAAATTTATAAAATAACTATAAAAAATATATAATATTTATAATAATATAAAGTTATAAGTTTTAAATTTTAATTGTTAATAAATAATTAAACTTGGACTTTTTATAATTTATTTTTTAAAAAATCAAATATAACAAAAAAATAAATATATAAAATTAAATAAAAACTTTAAAACGAAATTACTAAATATAAAACTAAATAAATAATTTATAACTTTAAACAAATAAAAAATAAAAACTATAATAAAACATTTGCTTTAATAATAAAACTAATAAACTATAAAACTATTTTTATTATTGCTATTATATTCAATTTAAAAATTAAATAAATAAATATTAAAACTACTTTTTTATATAAAAAAATCGAAAAAAACATTTATATATAACAACTATTAAGCTTTAAAAATAAAAATTATTTAAAAAAGTTTTATAAACTAAACAAAGTTTTATATAATTTAAAACAAATATTTAAAATATAATATAAAATATTAGCAAAATATTTAAAAACTTTAAATTTTAAACTATTAAACTTTAATGTTAATATATTTATTAAAAAATATATTTATATTGCTATATATATAAATAACTTATTAATTATAAAACTTTTGAAAAAAAATATTAACAGTATAAAAACAGCTTTTTTAAAACAGTTTAATATATAAAACTTAAGCTTTTGTTTTTTTTTATTTTAATATAACTATTATATAAAACAAACAAAATTATATTATTTATTTTAACTAAAAAGCTTATTTAAAAAAAATTATTAAAAAACTAAACTAATAAAATATATATAGCAATAATATATTTATAAAAATAAACAAGATTTTTAAACTTTTAAACAATTATAAAATATTAAAAAAAAACATTGTTTAATATTTTAAAGTTATTAAATGTTTAATATATATAATATTAGATATAAAATTAAATATAGCTTATATAATATTATATTTTAACTAATATATAAACAATTTAACTACAGTATATATTAATATTATATAACAAATATTACAATATTTTTATAAAACAATTAATTATAAATTATACTATAAAAAAAAGTTAATACAGTTAATAAATTAAACTAATATTAATTAAACAAACTATATATAAACTTGAAAATTTACTATAAGTTATATTTTTAATATTAATAGTAATATAATTAATTAAAACTTTAAAAAATAACAAACTACTATTTTTTTATTTTGTAAATTTAAAATAATAAATTAAACTTAAACTACTAAAAAAGTTATATAGCTTTATTACTTATTAATAAAGCTTAATATATTAAAAAACAAACTTTTTATAACTATTATTTATAGCAATAATTAAAACATTATAGTTATAATTAAAAATTTTTAATTTTATAGCAAAATAAAGTATGTTTTTATATAGTAAACTTTTTACAAAAAAGTAGCTATATAAAACAATATAAAATTTAAATAAATTTTAATTTATAAGTAAATAATAAATAATTTAATTAAGCTTTTACTAAAAAACAAATTTATAAATTTTAAAAAAGTTTTAAACTTTTGTTTATAATATAAATAAAAAAAATAGTTAAATTTATATTTTATAAAATTATTTTAGTTTATTTTTTTATTTATAAACTTTTTTTAATAAATTTATAAAATTATATTATAAATTAAATTATAAATAATTAAAACTAATATTTATATAATTATTTATTTTATATTATTTTTTTATTTTTTAACAAAGTTATTAATATTTAATATTTAAAATAATATTAAAAAACTATATTTTTAACTATTATTATTGTTTAAAATAAAACACTTTATAAAAACAACTAGTATATAATTTATATTAAAGCTATATTTTAATAATATAATAAAACTGTCGGTGAGCTGTACCATGGTAGTACTGTACGCACTGCGTACGGGGGTCACAGGATTGTCAAAACTGGTCAAAAATACTGTATTCTGTAAGTCTAGGTTTGTGGGTTGTGTGGGCTACAGTACAGGCT